>JACAXG010000081.1:2779651-2794586 GCA_018881555.1 Amblyornis subalaris | reverse complement strand
AGGCTGCTGCAGGCCCGGCCTCAGCTGCAGGGAGCCAGCGTGGCACGGACGCTGTGTCCCCACGGGCAGGCTTGGCTTTGGAGCCGCTGCTTGTGGCAGCACAGGGAGCTGCGAGCYGAGCTGGCCATGGAGCCACGGCCTGGCCAAGGTGCCCATTGCAGCTGCTCTGAGGTGGCTGCTGGGGCAAAGGACACCTGGGATCTGCTCCTGGCGGATCCCTGCACTCTCCAAAAAACACCACAGGTGTCCACACACTCACACCATCACTGCTGAGGTCCTGACCCAAAATCACGACACGTCCTGGATGGAGTCATCCCTATGGCTGCGATCACCATGGGGCCAGCTGGATGGGACTCCACCAGGAGCTGCCCTAAGGATCTGATGATGTTCCTTGGTGGAGGAGAGACAGGAGCACTGTGCCATCCCTGCTGATGGGGAAGAAGATGCCCAGGCATAGCAGGCATGGGGTGGCCAAGGTGGCACCGTGGTTAGTGAGATGACAGCCACTGRTGGAGGATAAATACAAACATTTCAGCAGCTTCCTTCACAGTCCCAGGTTACATACAGAATGCAGTTCCCTCCAGCACACCTACCAGCTTCTCATCTGGCCTGCCCCCCAAAACAGACAAAATTCTCTCTGGAGGCGAGTGAGCTGCACTCTGGGAGTGGGTTTGGCCAGCTGAGCTCATGCCATGGAGAACTCTGCTGCTGCCAGGCTTTGGGAGTGGAGTCTCATGACAGCCAAGACCTGTAGTTTGGGTAGAGAGGAAGCTCCTCGGCCCACAGGACAGCCCCAAATTGATCAAGGCCTTTCCTTTTCCTCACTGCAGCCTCACTTAGTTTGGGTCCTGAATTTCCCTGCCCACTGCCYCCAGTCCCAGAAGCACAGGGATGCTGGGGGACGTGGCACCGCATGTCACATCAGCCATTCTGCAGCAGCCCAGCAGCATCTTCACTGTGGTCGTGAGCCCAAGGCAGGGTGGAGCTGCCTGCTGTGGGTGCAGCACTCCATGGGCCCATCCAGGTGTGGGATAAGCTTGTGTCAGGGCTGGAGCAGATCCAGACAAGCCCTGAAGAGCTGGATGTGGTGTGTGCCTCAGGTCCCAGCCACAGGACAGTGCTGCAAGGATCCTGGACGGGGGCTTTTGCTGTCCTTTCCTTCTTGCCTCAGTGTCCCCTTTCCCCAAGAGCCTGCAGCAGGGCTGGGGTGGACTCTGGGCTGGGACTGAGTGATCCCTGGGTGCTCTGAGCCCTTCCCACCCTCCAGGACACATGCCCAGCTGTGAGTGCCTGGCCTTGACCATGGCAAGGCACCGCTGCCTGCAGGGCCCCGAGGTGCCGTGTTTTCCTTTCCAACAAGTTGTGAACATTCACCTCCATAAATAAATAAATCCCAGGAGAATGGCACCTGCCTGCTCCCGGCCATGACAAAGAGGCCAGTGTTTGCAGCCAGCTCCTCCTCCAGCACTGTCAGGGCTTGCTCATCCCGGGTTTTGCGGAGTCAGGACACGGGCTGTGYTCCGGGCACCAGGGAGAGGCGCAGCCCGGCCGGCGGAGAGCCCTCGGGCTCTCTGGGTACCGAGGCGGAGCAGGTCCTGGGGATGGCAGGGACCTGGGGAATTTCCACGGGCAGGCACCTGCAGCTGAGCCGAGCCCACTCCTCGGAAAGTCCAGAGACACAGGGAGCCACCGTGGCCAGCCCAAGGTGCAGGGGTGGGGACAAGCCTCCAGACCCCAYGGCATGTGTGGCAGCATCAGGAGAGCCTCTCAGGCCGCAGGGCCCCAGGGTGCCGGATGAACTGCCCTGTTGCCAGGCAGGCAGGAGCAAAGTTCAGAGGGTCCTACAGTCCTTCCCCTCCCTGGCAGCTCTTCTTTCTCGAGGGAACRGGGGCAAGGTGCTAGATGTCTCATCCAGTCCTGCATTAAAAGGAGTGAGAGCTCTGCCACACTTGCTGAGCCCCTGGTCTGCAGTCTGGGGGATGCACAGCTCTGTGTCAAAGCAGAGGGCAGGGGCAGGCGAGCCACTGCGAGAGTGGGACAGCAGGGCTGCAGGCTGAGGGAAAGGAGGGCTTTAAAACGGGCCTTAGTTTGGGTCTCCACTGGCACTTCCAGTGATGCATTTTATTTCTGAGCAACAGGTTTGAAGGCAAATTAGTTTYGGGACCAGCACATGTCTGAAAAGAGATAGAGCTCCCCAGGCTGGCAGGGTCCCAGAGCCACCCCTGTACCCTAAATGCCCTCTGCYGCTGAGAGACCCACCCAAGCTGCTGGAGGAGYRGGGCTGTGTCAGGGCTTACACATCCCTCTCCTGGGAAACCACCATTTCAGGCTGATGAGGTGGCCTGGGGTCTGCCCRTGCTGTGTCTTGATGTCCCTGCCTGCAGCATGTCTGGGATGGAAATGGAGTAGCAGACAGTGGGATCCCCAGGCACTGTGGGGCTGCAGTGAGAGCAGGGAGGGCAGGGGCAGGAGCACCTCAGCCAGGACATCCAGCCCTGGCTTTGGCCACTGCTCCAAGGAACAGGTAAGCAGTGTTTGGGTCACTACGGCTAAGCTGAGCTAAAAGCCTGGCCACCCTCCCCAGCCCTGGGAGACCCAGCAGGATTGCAAGATCCCCAGCTGCCCTGGAGATCTGGATGAGTGCCGGGAACCTCCTTGGCTTCCCACCTCTCCACCGGGAGTCCAGCCAGCYGGTCATGAACCCCAGATCCCTGTGCCCAGTGCTGGGGGAGGTGCACAGGAATGCAGCTCCAGCTGTTACAGACCCACCAGGCACTTGGCTGGGGGAATCCTCAGTCCCTCCTCTTGGTTTTGCAGGAGTTGATGCTGTGCTTTCTTTGTCCCAGGGCGAGGAGTTTCCCTGCGTCCTTCCACCCACTCCCCATGGCCCTCCGTGTCTCCGCTCTCCCGGGGTGACCTAGATGAGGAGGCACGGCTCACCATGGGCGCTGGCACAACCCACACCTGCCCTTTATGGAGCTCATGACCCCAGGACTGTTTGCAGGATGAATGTATGGGTGGTGCCGCACCCGTCTGACACGGCACCCTCGCCCAGCTCCATGCGTGGGGGCCCTGCCCACACGTACACACGCGTGTGCACGCACCTCCCACGGCACAAACAGCGCTTGGGGCGCTCCAGAACCAGGGGGGCCCTGCAAGGAGGGCCTGCCACCCACCGGGTCAGGGAGGGACCCAGGGACCCGCTCTGCAGCGGGCATGGCGCAGCTCAGCCGTGCCTGGCCGTGCCCCCGGGAGGGTGCCAGGTTTGCAGTTCTCCCAGACCCTCTCTCCTGCACACTGCTGACATGGCCCCTGCACTGGGCTGGTGTCCAGCACCTCTGTGTGGGGGGTCACCCCTCCCCAGGGCATGTCCCTGCCCCCATCCAGGGCAGGTGCCCTCAGCTCTGCTCTTCCCTCCGTCCCCAGATCTTGGGGTCTGGGTGCAGCCCTGCCTGACAGCCTCCAACAGGCTCTTGGGTGGGGAAAAGCTCTTCTGCCCATGCACAAAGGGCACAGAAGGAGAAGTGATTGGACCACAGTGTCTCTGGCCATACTTCAGCGTGAAAAGAGAACATTTCCAACCATCATCAGGGCAGGGAGGAGCTGCAACCATTTCCCAGGCAGGTGTCTGGAGGGATGCCAAAGAGGACCAGATGCCCTGTTGGGGCAGTGTTTGACCTGCCCACAAGGAGGGGGATTCTTCTACCCCTTCAGCCCTTGGGAGCAGAGGTCCCTGCTGGCTCCTGCCTGGGTTGGGAATGGAGCCACACCAGTCCTCTTCTGGTGTCCGACTGTGCTGGAGACAGCGCGGGGTTGGCAGGCTGGGGAGCATCCTCAGCTCTCACAGTGCTTCCCCAGCCCCTCCTCTGTTTTTTGGACACCTTGGCAGAAGCCAAATCTTTGTACAGACCACATGTGCTACCAAGTTGCCAGTCCTGAGTCCTCTAAGACAACCCTCTGTGTCAGCAGCCATGACCCCCTCCAGGACCCCAACCTCCAGCCCAAGGGGTAGAGCCAGGAGGGACATGAATGGGACAAAGATGGGTGCAAGGATGGGCAGTGTGTGTGTGCAGGGCTGGGGTGTGCGTGAGAGGAGCAAGGGCTCTGGGGGGCGGAGGAGGGGGTATGGTGCAGGGGAAGGGGGGACAGCACCACAGCCTTCCCAAAGGCGTGTGGGATGAGTGCAGGGTCCACAGGGACATCTGACAGCACGAAATGCAGCGGTGGGAGCAGGAGAGGAGGAACAGTATTCTGTGAAGCATCACCGGGTCTCCAAGGTGCCCAGAGGGTGCAATGCCCCGGGATGGCAGAGCAGAAGGGCTGCTGTGCCTGGTCCCTGTGCTTTGAAGGGTCGTGGCCCCCACCCCAAAAGGAATTTGCCCAGTTTGGTGAACAGGTGGCAAAGGAGAGCCTGGGTAGGGCGGGGGAGTCCTCCAGGGCTGTGGAATTGTTCTGGCCCACGTGGGCACATTGAACCTGCCAGTTCTCGGGCTGGGAATGTGACAGTGGGGGACACACTGACCGTGGAGGAGGGAGGTCCTGCTCCGGGTGTGGAGGGAGACTGCCATGCTGCAAAGCCCATCACAGGGGGGTTCTGTTGATCCCAACCGGGTCTTGTCTCCTGACCTGACCCAAATATGACCCGTCCTGATCCCAACCCACTTGTTCCGGCTTTGATGATAATTATGCCCTGCAGACTGTTCGGTCTCTGTGCCACACCCTGTAGGCGGGGGCAAAGTCTGCTGCTCCCCCCGTCCGTGCCCTGTGGCTGTAGCGCGGTGCCCGGCGCTGGCTCCCGAGCCCCCCTTTCCTGGAGCTCCTGTGCGAAGAGGAGGGGGCTGCACCCTGCCTGCCGGCCCAGCTCTCCTGCCGCAGCCCCTTGCCCTCGCCCTGTGCGTGCCCTGGGCCCTGCAGACCTTGAATAACCTGTTCCCCCTCCTCCTCTTGCCTCATGACAAAGCACCTGGCATGCAGTGCGAGGGTAACCGCAGCGGGATGAGCTCATCGCCGCCCCGGGGGCACTGTGCGACAGTCACAGGGTCATCGCAGCTGCAGCCCTGGCCTTTTCCYCAGCCAGCTTTCCCTGTGGCACACCCCGTGTGAGCTGCCTGTTTCTTCAGGATAAATGGGATTTGCTTTGAGGACAGAGGGGGAACCAAGCCGCGGGCTCTGCACCGAGATTCCCAACACGCTGTTGTAGATCCGAGGGGAGGAACTGGTCTCCCCAGAACCGYGTGCCTCAGGAGTTCTGCACGGTGCCAAGTCACCTCTTGCTGTGCTGCACCCTCAGCCTTCCTCACCTCCCTCAGCTGCAGAAGTTTGCTTTGAACCCTGGCCAGCGTGTCTGCCCCATGGAGACCTGATTGCTGCTTTCATCCCAGAGAGCTCCATCACCCACCCCTGTGTTTTGGGACTCGTGTCCTCCACACCCCACAGCCCCAGGGAYGCTTGGTGGCCTTTGCCTGGGCAAACTGAGATAAATACCAGTCAGCTGAGCTGGTGTGTGTGACCCTCTGTGGTTGGCTTGCCAGGGCATAGGGTGCCCACCTTCCTCTGCCTCTGGGCAGCTGCAGGGCACYCTCACCCCTGGCTGCAGGAGAGAGACACAGCCCAGAATTCAGCTTGGTTTGTGAGGGGGTTGAGATGTCTGCAGCCCCTTTGCAAGACCTCAGGCTGTTTGGCTTGTTTGCAAGTGGCTGGGCAGGACACTGTGGATTGTCACTCAGGGCTGGAGTGGCCCAGCCAGATCTGGAAGGGGGTTTGTGATTCTCAGTTAGTGCTGAGGTGCTGTGAATGCTGGAGGTCTCTGCCCCAGGTGAGCCTGTCCCTGCAGCTCTGAGGCCACCAGTCTGTGGGGACTGAAACTGGGAAAAGAAACAGCATGAGGTCACACAGCCCTTGGACACTGCCCACCCTCCCAGTCCCTGCTGGGGACACATGGGTGGATGGGTGCCAGAGCAGGCAGGGTGCTGGCTAGCAGCTACAAGCCTGTCCTTGCCATCTCCTGATAAAATGCCAGGGATAGACGAGACCACCCATGCTTTGCTTGCACCTTCACCAGACAAGGCTGGGGGTCAGCTCCTGACTGTTGGGGGTTCTGCTGTCCCGAAACAGGGAGCACTCACCCTGTATCATCATGTGCCCTTCCCTGTTGCCTCCAGCTGGGCTGCAGCAGGGCAGGACACACCACCGTGAGTCCTCGGTCCCACCAGCACACTGCAGGGATTTCTGCCCATCTCAAAGCCCTTCTCAGTCCAGGCAGCTGGGAGCAGAGGCACAGGCTGGGGTGTGTATGGCTGAGGGCAGGGGGACACCTGGGCATCTCCTGTGGTTGGTGGAAGTGGGACATGCGTGTGACTTGGGCCACGACCATGCTGGGTGCAACCTGCCTGAGGGAGTTTTGTGAGGAGTTGAGTGAGCACCTGCGTGCAGGTAACCCTGTGTGGGTAAGCCTGTGTGTGGCTGCTGCCATGGCTGAGCAACGCCGTGTGCCTCTCTGCGTGTGTCTGTGTGCACAGCTACAGCTCACCCCTGGGCGTGCCCCCCTGTGCCTGCAGAGCACAGTGGGTGTGTGTCCGTGTGTCACTGTGTGACCTTCACCTCCTGCCCGGATCAGTTGTGTGTCTGTCTGTGAGTGTTCCCAGTGTGACACGCTGTGTGTGCGCCCAGAACTGTGTGTGCATGTGTCTGACACCCTGTGACCCCCTGCGTGTGCAGCTGGGTGTGCTGTGGGTAACAGGACATGGGGCAGGACCGTGGAGTCACAAAGGAACAGAATCATGGGAAAGCTTGGGTTGGAAGGGGCCTTAAGGATCATCCAGTRCCACCCCTTGCCATGGGCRGGGACACCTTCCACTATCCCAGGTTGCTCCAAGCCCCATCCAGCCTGGCTTTGGACACTTCCAGGGGTGAGGCAGCCACAGCTTCTCTGGAAAACCTGTGCCAGGGCCTCCCCACCCTCACAGGGAGAATTTTTTCCTGACATCTAATCTCAATCTCTCCTCTTTCAGCTTAAAACTCTTCCCCCTTGTCCTGTCACTGTCTTCCTGTGTAAAAAGTTGCTCTCYCTCTTTTCTAAAAGCCTGTTTTAGGCAGTGGAAGGGGCTCTAAGGTCTCCCTGGAGCCTTCTCTTTTCCAGGCTGAACACCCCCAACTCCCTTCCTCGGGATGTCCCCACCCAGCAGTGCTTCACCGGCTGCTTTCCCTCTGTGTTGGGGCAGAGCTGTCCCTGCAGGGTGGCCCCACTGGCCGGGGGCACGGCTCCCCCTGCTCCCGCAGCGGCGRTCCCTGGGGGACGCGGCAGGCTGGGACAGGCAGCGGGTGCCAGGCGCTGCCCCCACCCTTGCTCTACCTGTCAGACAGGTGGAGCTGGCCACCTGCCACCGCCTGCCACCGTCACTGCCGGGAAGGGAGGATGCGGGAGGGATGGGTCCGCACAAAGGCTGAGGACTTGCCCACAGGTAAAGTGACCCTTGGGACCTGCTCCCTGCGGTGGCTTGGGAAGGGCTCCCAGCAGCTGAGTCCCTAGGAAGCCCCAGGGAGAGGAGACAGACAATCAGCCCCTCCGTGTGCCTATCTCCTCTCCTGCTGTGCTCACAGAACCCTTGAGGCACACCCCAGGGCACCCTACCTCTTTGTCCAGTTGTTGGAGAAGGGTTTTTTCCACATGGATTCCACCAGCCTGCAGGGGTGGAGGAGGTGAAGGGCTTCTCCTCCACACCCCAAGGGACCCGGTGCCCATCTGCCCCTGTAGATCCTGCACAGAACAGCCTGGCTACTGCCAGAAGCAGACCTGGGGCCAAACACTTTCTGTGCATCCTGGTGGACCTGATGCCTGCTCTGGCCTTGCTCCTAACAAGTCCAGCACCTCAGAAGCCACCAGTGGGAGCCCAGTGTCAGACAGGGCCAGGTCTCAGCTGGGCACACTGGGAATATGCAAGGAAGAAACTGGGATAGGCATCTCCCCGCCRTGAGCCTGTGCAGATCTCCCCATGGCAGCAGCCACACCGTGCCCACTGTGCCCACAGGTGCTGCTCGAGCTCAGAAAGAGGCAAGGCTCTCATCGTCCTGGAGCTGGGACAACGCAGACCCCATGGGGGACGTACAACTGTCTCATCCCTCAGGACCCGGCCCCAAAGCCCCTGGTTTTTTGCACCACCACCATGGCCCAGGAGCTGGGCTTCTTCTCCACTCTCCCTGCAGCCCACCCCCCAGACACGCCTTATGTAATGGCACCGGTGTTCGTGGCTCCCACACAGAGCGCTCGGGAGCTCGGCTCGTTTGGAAAGGCCTGGAGCCATGAGATCCTCTGGTGGGACCCACCCTCCGCCCGAGAGCAGGCTCAGGCCTGGGCTTGCCCTCCTGCAGTCCCGAAGGCAAAGGCTGGAGCAGCGCCAGCTCTCCAGGGAGCCTGCGGATCACACGGGAGCTGCCACCGCCACAGCGCCAGCCCCTCGGCCGGCTGGACGTGCCCAGCTGAGCCTGGCACCCACGGCCTGGGCACTGTGGCCACCGGAGCTGTCCACGGTCACTTTGCCCCGGGGAGTGCTGTAGGAGCAGAGACCTCCCCCACCCCGGAGCGAGTCCCCTGGATGAGGAAAGCCCAGGCAGGGGGATCTGCCCCCAGCCAGATCAGTGTGAAGGGAGATCTTCCCTGTGTTGGGATGGCCGGGACTGGATCCTCAGCTCGCCTCAGCCGAGCTCTTCATCTCCCTGGCTCCTTGGAGATGGAGGGGCTCTGACGCCCCAGCCCCAAGCAGACCTTTGCCCTGGGGCTCTGGCGGGACAGGGCTGACGCAAGAGTCTCGTGCTCGGCGGGTGTGCCCACAGCTCACGGGCACCGCCAGCCTGTCCCTCCAAACGGGCACTCCGGGCAGCTGGAAACCTCTGAGAGTCCTGGATGGTGACAGGAAAGGCTGAGACAATATGGAATTGTTCAGCCTGGAGAAGAGAAGGCTCTGGGGAGACCCTAGAGCCCCTTCCACTGCCTAAAAGGGCTCCAAGAGAGCTGGAGAGGGACTTGGGACAAGGGCCTGGAGTGCCAGGACAAGGGGGAATGGCTTCCCACTGCCAGAGAACAGGGTTAGATGGGATATTGGGATGGAATTCCTCCCTGTGAGGGTGGGGAGGCCCTGGCACAGGGTGCCCAGAGAAGCTGTGGCTGCCCCATCTCTGGAAGTGTCCAAGGGCAGGCTGGATGGGGCTTGGAGCAAGCTGGGATAGTGGAAGGTGTCCCTGCCCATGGCAGGGGATGGAACGAGATTGTCTCTAAGTTCCTTTCCAACCCAATGGTTCCATGATTCAGGGGCAGGCAGGCAGGGAAATACAGCAAACACCACACCACAACATCCCACACGGCACAGCAGGCTGGATATTTCATTATACCTGTCTCCTGTCTCTGCTCACCAACCCTTTGCACCCTGCCAGAAAGAGGCACAGGGGGGTTGTGACACTGCTGTCCATGGCCATGGCAGTGCTGAGCTCCCTGGGCTGCCCCAGGGTGACACTGGCTGTGTGATAGTTCCCATTTCCTCCCCACGTGCTCCTGTAACATCTCTGGCTGTCGGCAGCCCTCGTGCCATACCCAGTGCTGCAGGTCAGGAACCCCCAGAAGTCTCCATGGAGCACCCAGAGGGAGACATTTCCCTTTCTGTTCAGGCTCCATGGACACAATAAAATGCTCAGCCAGGGGTTCCCCGTGTCTCTGGCTCCRTTAGGCACCATTGCAGGGTGGTAGCTCCTGTCTTCCTGTTCTCACCTCTCTTTTTCATCTTCTCTCAGGTGTTTCAGACACCCCTGCTCCTCATCTTCCTTTTCCCTCCACCACCACATTCCACTCTCCTTCCTCTCTGACTGCTCATGCTCCCCAGCTCTGTCCTGGGGAGCTGGGATGCTGCAGCAGGGGAAGGCAGGGAGCTGGGACAGCCTGGCTCACACACCTGCAGCAGGACAGGTGAGCCCAGCTGCAGTGTCCTGGTCACGCTGGCTTTCAGCATTCTAGCTCTTGCTACTTAGTGCCTTGCTGAACTGGGGCCAGAGCACACCCAAAATGGTTTGGTGGGCTCAAACACCTTGATTTGTGCTCTCACTGAAATGTTACAGGTGAGCATGTGGCCACAGCTGGGTGGGAAGGTGAGCAGCGAGTGGAGGAGATCGGGGCTCCCGGTGACCTCACTGTGAAATGAATCCGCACAGGCTGGAGGAAAGGAAACACCAGCTGGGAGCTGCGGCCTGGGAGTTCACACAGCTCTGTCCCCATCGCACAGCCACAGCACCTGCAGCTGCCCCCATCCCCGTGGGATCTCATCACCAAGCCCSAGACCCCAGCCCCAAGCCTCTCCAGGGCTTTAGGACCACACCTCCTGATGGCAAAGGGCTTCTGGACTCGTCTGCATGTGGCCGGMTCAGGAGGGAGCAGAGAGAGGAGTTGGTGGTGCCTGACCGCCCGTGGGAATGCAGGAGCTCTCAGGAGGCATTGCTCAGTGGAAGTGGAATGGAATGCCATGGAAGCTGCAGCAGCCCTGGACAGCCCCTTCGGCACGCCCCAGCCCACTGGGGACGACCTGAGCTCGGCTGAGGCCTTCAGGTTGTGCTTTCCCCTTCCTGGACTCCCCAGCTCGCACTCCCTGCCCCGCGACTCCATTTCAAGCTGGGGCAGTGCCAGGCTCCATATCGTGTTTGGTGGATGACAAGGGGCAGGGCTGGCTGGGAAACAAGAATGCGATGGACGTTTCTTTTTCTTTCACAATGGAACAGGCCTGGGGTTTTTGGTGGCAATGAGGAAGAGAGGGAAATGGAGGGAGCTGGGAGACATCCACTCAAGAAGACCCTTTCCAGGATGCCAGAAACCAAGGGCTGAACATGTATCCCGACCCGGGCAGTCTGGGATGTGGTATTTTCTGTAGGAGGGGAAGCAGAGGAAGGAACAGGAGCTGGGGAGGATGCAGAGATGAARCTTTGTCAAACTTGTGTGAGAATAAAGCTTTGGGCTGGAAGCARGTCCTGTAATCAGAGTCATAGAATATGTTGGAAAGGATGGTGAAAACTGTATAGTTCCACACCCCCTGCCATGGACARGGACACCTTCCACTATCCCAGCTTGCTCCAAGCCCCATTCAACCTGGCTGTGAACATTTCCAGGGATAGGGCAGCCACAACATTTCCGGGCAGACTGTTCACGGAGTCTGTCCCTGGGCAGCAGGGACCAGCCACTGTGGTTGGCAGGAGCAGAGTGCAAGCAGAGCTCTGGTCCCAGAGCAGCAGCAAGCACAGCATGGGGCCATGAGGCTGGGACAATCCTCCCCCATGGGTCACAGGCCAGCTTCTGCTTTGCTCTCAGGCTGCAGGAAAATGCCTGGCACTGAATCACCAAGTGGGAAACCAGGAGCCAGCCCTTTGGGAGCTGAACCTCCCAGTCCCATCCTGGATGTGCAAGCAAAGGATGCCCCAGTATAGACCCCGGGAGCTCTGGCTGGATGCAGGGGATAGGTGGGATGCACAAGCTGGAATGCAGTGCTGGGCACAGGGAGAGGGGAGGATGGGCAGGAACAGGCAGAGGCATGCAGTGTGTCCCGGGGGGTACCCCCTTCCCCAGGGTGGTACCCTCATGCTCTGGGGGTGCTCCCCGATGTCACTGGCTGCATGCTGGTTCCAGCTTCCCCGTTCCTCCTGTGGGAACAGCCGTTCTCTTGTTAAACAACCCAACAGCCCGGGCTTGCCAGCTGAGCTCCCGTCAGCAGGCAGCTGCTCTGGCCAGGCAGGCACCCCTGGCAGCTCCTGCTGGAAGGGATTATCAAAGAAACTGTCGAGCTGCAGGCAGGGAGGGGTGTTCTGGGAGCCCAGGTAACTGCAGTTACCCCGGGGAGCAGGGGCGCAGCCCAGGGGGCCTGCCCAGCCCTGGGCTGGGTGGGAGGTGCCGTGGCAGTGCCCTGCTGGAACCCCTGGCAGCGCCGTCCTGCCCAGCCCCTGGGTGATGCAGGTTCCCTGGGCAACAGCTCTGCCCCCCACATCCCCCCCGAGCAGCAGCCCTCCCCTCTGCACTGCCACCTGCACGAGTGCAGGGGTGTGACACCCCCACCCCTCGCAGCGCGGCCCCCAAACATTCGCCCTCCTGCCCCCAGCACAGCCCCCAGAGCTCCATCCACGAGGCCTCCCAGCAGTGGTTCCACTGCTCCACACCCTTCCCTCCCATGCCGGGCAGAGATTCCCGCCATGGCCCCTGAGGTGTGCAGAGTTCCCACAGGGGCTTCCCTGCTCTGCCCCCCCGAGCACTGACCCCCGGTGCAAAGGCAGGAGGGCAAGGAAAGGTGGAAGCCAGCAGGGCCTGCGGGGAGCTTGAGGGCAATGGGAGCAGTGGGAACCAGAGACATGGTCCTTGYCTCCCACAGGCTGTCCCCATCCCCACTGCATTCCCATCTGCTCTGATCTGCTCAGGGATGGCCACAGTCTGGCTTGGCTGGAAAATCAGGTCACGCCGTTGTGCTCGGGGGCAGTTCATGRTCTGGCACGTGGGATATTGGACACCTTCTGGCTGGGCCAGGTGAAACCTCTCCCCTCACCCAATTTCTCTGTTCCCACTCAGCACATTTCAGCCACAGCAACCTGCGTTTGGCCACAGGTCCCAGGGTGGCAGTGGCCGGGGCAAACTGTTCTCCTCTTCCCTAACTGGGACCAGTGATGAGCAGTGGCCCCTGTGTCCCTTTGGGGAGTCTTGAGGGAGACAGAACACACCTTAATGCTCAGAATTGAAGGGTGCCCAAGATATTTCCATGGAAACTGTGTGCCAGAAACCTGTTCAACCTGGGACCACCTGATGGGAAAAGTCTCCAAGCAAACCCCAGGGCAGAAGTGTGAGGGGACGCTGTCTTGGAGGAAAATCCTCTTTTTCTTCAGTTCTTGTCACGGCTTGCCACAGCCATGAAGTCCAGGCACCTCCAAAGATAATAAAAAAATAAATAAATMATCTATTTTTCATGCCAGTGTGCTGGGAGGCTCTTCTGGGGTGGCTCAGTATGGGCTTGGAGRTCACTGCAGGTATTACCCCGAGTGTGTGCTGGTTGTGCACGTGTTGGAGGGTGTGGGGGGGTGTGTGTGGGGGTGTGTGTGTGCTGGTCTCTGGCCTTGCTCTCTCTCCAGTCCTCCCTGGCCTCCCACAGTCCCACAGAGATTTCAGGAGAGGCTGCAGGATCTGGTCCCCCCACCTGTGCCCACACAACCGCCACCTCCTCTGTCACAAGGTGCCTACACTGCTGGGGGACCTCGAGGGACAAGGGGGAATGGCTTCCCACTKYYAGAGGGCAGGGTTAGGTGGGATATTAGAAAGGAATTGTTCYCTATGAGGGTGGGCAGGCCCTGGCACAGGGTGCCCAGAGAAGCTGTGGCTGCCCCATCCCTGGMAGTGTCCAAGGCCAKGTTGGACRGGGCTTGGAGCACCCTGGGACAGTGGAAGGTGTCCCTGCCCGTGGCAGAGCGGGTGGATCACGGTGGTCTGCCAATTCCCTTCCAAACTATTTTGTGACTTTAGGATCCACAGTCCCCTGCCCTTGCCCCGAGCCCCTCGGCTGCTGTGCCACCCCCTCAGCGGTGGCAGCGGGGTGGCAGCGGGGTGGCAGCGGTGGGCACTGGGGACAGCGGGGGCACAGCAGGCGAGGCAGACAGGTTCCCTGCTGCTCCCAGAGCTGGTTAAACATTGTCCCAGGCCAGTTAGGTAACACAAACTGCGGCAGGGAAGAAATGAAACTGCCTGAGCAAACAAGGCGCGCTTGGCAGGGCACCAGGCTGCGTGACAAAGTGCTCCCCTCTCCCTGCCAGCCCGGTGGGGTTATCTATTGACGGAGAATAAACACCTCACCCACACCCCCACGCTCGAGGGACAGCGGCCAGGAGCGCGGCCTGGGGCTGGGCCTGCTCGCTCCCCGTGTCCCCTCGTGGATTGTCACCGTGTGTGTGCCCTCATGGATCGTCCCCGTGCCCCCTCGTGGATTGTCACCATGTCCCCTCATGGATTGTCCCCGTGTCACCTCATGGTTTGTCACCATGTGTGCCCCCTCATGGATTGTCCCCATGCCCCCTCATGGATTGTCACTGTGTGTGTCCCCTCATGGATTGTCACTGTGTGTGTCCCCTCATGGATTGTCCCCATGCCCCCTCATGGATTGTCCCCGTGCCCCCTCGTGGATTGTCCCCATGCCTCCTCATGGATTGTCCCCACGTCACCTCATGGTTTGTCCCCATGTCACCTCATGGTTTGTCACCATGTGTGTCCCCTCATGGATTGTCTCCGTGCCCCCTCACGGATTGTCCCCATGTCCCCTCGTGGATTGTCCGCAAGTCCCCTCATGGATTGTCACTATGTCCCCTCATGGATTGTCCCCATGTCTCCTTGTGGTTTGTCACCATGTCCCCTCATGGACTGTCACCATGTCCCCTCATGGATTGTCCCCCTGTCCTCTCATGAATTGTCCCCATGTCCCCTCATGGATTGTCACTGTGCCCCCTCATGGATTGTCCCCATGTCCCCTCATGGATTGTCCCTGTGTCCCCTCATGGATTGTCACTGTGTGTTTCCCCTCATGGATTGTCACCATGTCCCCTCATGGATTGTCACTGTGCCCCCTCATGGATTGTCCCTGTGTCCCCTCATGGATTGTCCCCGTGTCGCCTCATGGTTTGTCACCATGTGCATCCCCTCATGGATTGTCCCCGTGTCCCCTCATGGACTGTCACTGTGTCCCCTCATGGATTGTCACTCTGTCCTCTCATGAATTGTCCCCGTGTCCCCTCATGGATTGTCACTGTGTCCCCTCATGGATTGTCCCCATGTCACCTCATGGATTGTCCCCGTGCCCCCTCATGGATTGTCACCATGTCCCCTCATGTATTGTCCCTGTGCCCCCTCATGGATTGTCACCATGTCCCCTCATGGATTGTTCCCATG
>JACAXG010000081.1:2723360-2768926 GCA_018881555.1 Amblyornis subalaris | reverse complement strand
CAGGACCCTGCGCCACCCAGAACCTCCCTCGACCCCTGCCAGGACCCTGCACCGCCCAGAACCTCCCTCGACCCCTGCCAGGACCCTGCCCCCGCCCCGCCCCTCTCCGCGCTCCTGTGGCGCAGCCAGCGCTCCCCCTGCCGGCGGCCCCGCGCCACTGCCCCGATCCGCAGCCCCGTCCCTGTCCCCAGGAGCCCACTCCCTCCCCAGCCCCGTYCCTGTCCCCAGGAGCCCCGTTCCCCCCGCGGTCCCTGTCCCCAGGAGCACCTTCCCGCAGGCCCAGGGTCCTGCCCGCTCAGGGCGCTCTCAGTGCGGGGGTTGTGCGATGCTGCAGGGCCAGGGATGCTCTCACTGCTGCAGGGGTTGGCTGTCACGTTGGGTTGGGACTGCCTGGTTGGAACCCTCCTCCTCCTCCTCGCCAGGAGGGGCAGCCCAGCCGGGCCGAGTCCGGGCTTCCTCCACCTCAGCCCCTGAATCTTCCTCCACTAAGATCAGCTCTGCCCTCTCTGCCTGAGGACCTGGTGCCTATAGGGGTCCAGGTCACCTTAGAATCATGGAATTGTCAGTTTGGAAAAGCCCTCTAAGATCATCAAGCCCCCCCCGTTACCCCAGCATTGCCATGGTCACCACTAACCCATGTCYCCASGTGCCACATCCGCACGTCTTTTGAACACTTCCAGGRATGGTGACTCCACCACTGCCCTGGGCAGCCTGTGCCAGGGCCTGACCACCCTTTTGGTGCAGAAATCTTCCCTAATATCCAACCTGAACCTCCCCTGGTACAACTTGAGGCTGTTTCCTCTTGTCCAATCTTCTCCCAACCCACAGGACTATAGAATCACAGAATGGTTTGAGATGGAAGGGACCTTTAAGGGCCACCAAGTCTAATCCTCTGTCATGGGGAGGGACAATTTCCACTCCATCAGGCACAGCCACAAGGGCTGGAGCCACAGTCCCCCCATCTCTCCTCCAGCCCCTGGGCCAGGCACATGGGAACAGGAGGGGCTGTGGGGCTCCTGGCTGCACTCTTCTCAAAGCCACCTCTCTGCTCCATCCCTTCATCTCAGAACATTTTATTTGCAAAGACAAAAAGGCAAGAAACAAACACAGCCATTGAAAAACGTACAGCAGGAGACCACAATAACTTACACTATTTACAGGAACACACCAAGGTATAAAACACACGCACACACCTCGTGCTCTGAGACACCCAGCCCGGGGCTGGGCAGCACGACCCCCGCAGAGGCAGCAGCAGCCTGCACAGCAGCTGGCCTCTGGAAACAGCTCCGAGCGAGAAAAGGCATCTGCTTTGTGCTCCTTGTGCGGACAGGGGTGGCGGAGCAGGCGACACAGTGCTGCAGCTCCTCGGCCTCGGGTGGGGCTGGGCCTGGGTGGAGCAATCGGCAGGAGCCAGGGCAGAGCTGGGATGGATGAGGGGACAAGCCCCGGGGCAGGAGGAAGGGGCAGGGTTGTACTTTCCTGGGGGTTGGGTCTGTGCTGGGCTCTGTCCCAGTTGTAGCTGGAGCACCACGCAGCACCTGGAGGGACCGGGGGTCCCCATCCCTTCCCAGAAGGGTGAGGGGGGCTGAGGAGGGCACTCAGCCTGCAGGAGAAAGCTCCGGCGAGCTTGCTGGAAAGCAGGTTGGAAGCCTGCGCTCCGCAGGGATCGTACCTGGGCTGTGTTCAGCGCGGGGCAGGGCAGGGACTGGCGTGGGGCACTGCGGGAGCACCCTGGGAAGCAGGCACTGGTTGTGCAGCACCACGGCAGGAGGCAGCATCTGAGACCCCAAAGCAGCTGTGCTCAGAGGTGGTGGGGAGGAACAGGACGGGACCCCGGAGCTCCTGTTCCTTGCAGCTGGCTAGCCCCATCCTGTGTCACGGGAGCTGTAGGTGACAGCGAGGGGACAGTGCCCAGGGGGCTCACAGTGGTTTGGGGATCCAGTGCTTTTAGGCTCCTGAGTCTTCTGCACCCCTGTTGTGCAAAGCTCAGCTCTGGGGCAGCCCTGCCCCCTGCGCAGAGCCTGGAGCTGGCCCTGTGTGCTGGGGGTGAGGAGAGCCCCGGAGCAAGGGCCAGGTCCCGGGGACACGAGCATAACCCAGCAATCCGAGCAAGGACCGCAGGTCTGAGCACAGCCTTGGCACAGATCGAGGCGCCCAAGGGCGAAGCAAAATGAGGTGCGTGGTGCAAAGGCAGCTCCAAACTGTCCCCGCCCTGGAGGGGCCGTCAGAGGGGCTCAGAGGCCACCAGAGGGGACTTCAGTTGTGCAGCAGGGCCCCTGAGCCCCAGGGAGCAGCCGGCACAGTGCAGAGGGATGGAACAGCTCACCCACAGCCACTGGCAGGCTGAGCCCTCAGCCCAGTCCGCCTCCTCCTCGGCTGTCCCAGCCCATGTCCCCGGCTGAGCTCTGAAGGGACAGAGTCCGAGGGGCCACCCCTCCTACACCCACCTGCATGTGGGGACCTTGTGCTTTAACGTTTGGGAGGACCTGCCCCCCCCAAACTGACTGTGGCTCGGAGCTTCCCAMCCTGCCTGTGCCAGGGGAGCGAGTCTGGCCCAGGGAGCTCCCCAGCCCCAAGMAGGGATGAGCCGGGGGCTCCAGGGCTACCCTGCTTCATGGTCAGTGCCTGGAACTGAATCTAGACGTAAATATGTTTTTCSGGAGTGAAAAATCAAACATCACACACCAGAATCAGCTTCTCACAGATCATCCCCAGCTTGGGCAGAGGCTTTTGCAGCACCAGGGCCCTGCTGCCCTGCAGCTGCAGCAGCCTCTGGAAAATGGGGGCTAGGACCAGCCCATTCCAGTGATGTGCTTTGCACAGACATTTCCCAGTCAAGAATTTCACTACATCCACAGAGAACATCCGTGAGAGSAGAGGCAGAAACACAGGCTGAGCTGAGCCTTTCAGAGGTCCCTGTCCATCCTCCCAAGGGACAAGATGGGAACCAGGCTGCCAGTCAACCAAACAACCAATGGCAACGACACCACAGAGCCTCAGACCAAGAATCCCACTGGGAACGGGAGCAGAATCTCAGTGTTGTGACTGCTGGGGGATCCCACTGCAGAGGGGGGAGCTGGCCCTGCTGCCCCACCCAGGAGGAGGCAGAGAGGGGGACATGGGGGGGGCTCAGACATGCAGCGAGGTGGGAGTGAGGCCACCCCTCCCCAGGATGAATTCAAGTRCCAAAACCGTAACAGTAACAATAATTAAGAGGAAAAAAAGCCTTACACCACAAACTCCCCACCCCATCCCCAATACGGAACCCAATGACGACAGCACCCAGCTTGCACCGTGAGGTAGCTAAACCAGATCAACACCCAGGAAACCCAAGGAACGCTCTTCTGCATGAGAAATAGCAACCCACACAGGTACTAGGACATACATACATACACATACATACACACACGCATACACACACACACACACACAGCGCTAGGGGATCACAGTCACCCCTGCCCTGGTTCCAGCCAGGACAGAGTTAATTTTTGTAGTAGCCAGCAGGGAACATGTCCAGGACCCAGAGGTTCTCCTACACCACCTCACGTCATTGCTGGGGCAGGGGGAAGGGAGCCTCTTTCAGGGAGAGGGGATCTCCTCCGGTCAGGGTAGGTGCACTGCAGTGAGCATTTTGAAGTGATCCACTCTCTCTTTTGTACACTTCCATTATTAATATTGTTGCTGTTCATTTGTTTTCTTATCTCATTGCTGTTTCCCGTAAATTGTTCTTATCTCAACCTGTGATCTTTACCTTTTGTGCCTCCAATTCTCCTCTCCACCCCGCCCCAGGGRAGGAAGGGGGTGGGGACAGTGGACGGCGCATGGTTTCTGTGGGAACACCAAATTGGGGGATCCCATTCCTAAACCTCGACAGCTTTTTTTGGCATCTAGTGTAGAGGCTGGAACGGTTGAGATAACAACAGATCTGCCCAGAGTGGGTTGGAAACAGATTTGATCTAAACATTTTCTGTATTAGGTACAGAGCCACTGGGCACAACGTTGCTTGGGCTGCTCTCGTGGGCACCTAACCCYGTACATATTCCTGTATGTGCCCACCGCAGGGCTCTCTCTCAGAGCAGGGAGAGGGGTCAGGATTGCTCTGTGGCTGGTCTGCGGGAAATCAATTTATGACATGATAACAAGGGCAAAGAGGGGCATTTGGGATGTGTCTTCAGTGTTGCTCTTTTACCCTTACCTTGGGTAAGGGAGTCCATTAACAAGCACAAGCAATCTGGGGCGGGAACAGGGGAGGATGATTTTCCCCAGCCTTTCACSCCCTTCACCTCCTTGAGGCCTGCTACAGCAGCTTTTGAGGGTTCTGAATTCCCTCTGGATGTTAAGGAAATCATGTTGTTGCTGAGTCTGCCAGGTGTCCTCAGTGTGGACCACACCACATTTGGAGACAGGAAGGAGATTTCCARGGAGGTTATTCAGAGATCTRCCCTGAGGGAGAATAGTCATGACTGGCACGTMATGTGGGARAAAATGGGCCAGTTTTTGAAGAAATTCTCTCCTCCAATGGTTTGGAAGTTCATCCCTGAACAAGTACAGGACCCTGTTGAAGTCACAGAGTATTTGCAAGGAGAATGCTGTGGCAGTTCCAGAGAGGAGCAACTGACTGCAGTGTGCTGGGCCCTGGTTAGCATTGATCAGACACTGCTGTTCACCACACAGCACCCTCAGGGGGAGGAGGAGGAAAGCAGAGCTACAGGCACTGTAGGCAACTCCAGCTGCAGCTGAACCACAGGAACAACCTGTGCTGGGAGCAGCTGCCCCTATACAGAAGAAGAAATCCAACTGCCCCCCTGTTCAAGAGAGAGGGGACACACCACGAGGCAACCTGTGGTTTTACCTGTATGGCCACGGAGAGGACAGCAGGAAGTGGGATGGAAAACCCATGTGTGCCCCAGCAGCACMGGTGTGTGAGGTGAGAGGAGAAACAAGCACCGCAGGGAATTTCATATGCATAAATCTGCTCCAGTTGCCAGTGGGCACATCCTCAGACAGAATAAAAGGGCTGATGTTACTTCTGATCCTCCTGAATGGACCTTCAGTTCTTATTTACAAGAAACGAGCAACGAGTATTGTGACCAGACCTAGAGGGGCCCTGCCTCCAGCCAGGYGGGGAGAGGGGCAATGGGATCTCTGGGACTGTGTGGATCCATGGCCTGGCACAGCAGAGCCACAGGAGTGTAAGGCTTTAGCTGACACTGGTGCACAATGTCCCCTGATGCCATCGAGGTACACAGGGGCAGAATCCATTTCTTCTCTTCCAGGGAGAAGGGGTCTCTTCTGGTCAGGAAAACGTGGCTGCGGTCAGGTCATGGGCCCCACAGTGAGCACTCTGCAAGTGAGTCGTTTTCTCTTCTGTAYGCTTTTGTTATTCATATTGCTGCTGTTTTACTGCTTGTTTTCTTATCTCATTGCTGTTTCCAGTAAATTGCTCTTATCCCAACCCGTGATCTTCATCTTTTGTGCCTCCARTTCTCTCCATCCTGCCGGGAATGGGGCAGCGAGTGGTGTGTGGTTTTAGCGGGAGCACTAAACTGGGGAATACTATTCCTAAACCAGGACACCCCTCGCTTCAAAACCCCTTGAAGTCCCTCGATGTGCTGCTGGGCAGAGCAGCAAGGGAGGCTCAGCATCAGCCAGGACTGGTCACTCAGCTTTGGAATATTAAACAGACACTTACAGCCTGCAGAGAGGAAGAAACTGGGGTGAAAGGCAAGGCAGGTGTKACCCCAGGCCCCCCAGAGCCCCCTGATCCACGGGAGCAGGGGGAGGGTTCAGGGCAGGCACTGGAGATCCCAGTGCAGACACGGATRCACACCCAGCCACAGCCAAACACTGCACCAGAGACACCTCTACACACACGCCCTCTGGCCAAGAAACCAGCKGAGGAGTGAGTGGGGAAACCCTCCCCGGGGCAGGCCTGGGGGGCAGACACCCCCTCCAGCCCCCCAGGTCTGCGTGTCACCGGGTGCCTGAGGTCCCTGTGCATTTGTGGCTGCAGCCTCAGTTCCACAGGTCCCACGGGCTGGATGGGCTCCTCGCCTCAATGGTCATCAGTCCTGGCTGTGCAGGGCTCCCCACAATCACAGGGGACCGGTGACTGTCCTGGGCAGGGTCACTCACACACATACACACTCACACCATTCACCCTCCAACAAGGCAAGCCAGCAGGATGGAATTTCTCCCCAAAAAGGCAACCCCCCTCCCCCATCAAACCAGCAGAGATGCTCCAGTCTTCCATGACGCAGAGGAATCCCCACACTCCAGCCACAATATTCAGAACAAGGGCTGGGGGCAAATGACCTGGGGCTGGCTAAGGTGTCACCATGGTTGGGGAGAGCAGAGGGAAAATGGTCTGTGCTTTATGGGGCAGGTCCTGGAGCCCCTGGCCTCCAAGATCCCAGTTCAGTGCTGGCGGGATCACATGGAGAAATCCTTAAATTTGAGTTCAAGTGCTGCTTCTTCTGTGACAAAGGGAAAAGGAGAGCATGTGAGGCAAGAACACCCATCCTAGGGTCTCCTCAGCCATCCCACAAGAGCCCTGGGTGGCCCAGGGCAGGACAGACCAGGGGATGGTCCAACGAGCCATAGAAGAGACCAAGGGAAGCTCCAGTGTGAGACCAGGGCCTTACCAGCCCCTGGAACAGGAGAGGGAGAGGAAGGAGCCTGGAGAATGTGCATCCTTGGAGAAACACTCCTGGACAGAGCCCCCAGCCCCACAAGATGAGATTGTGCAAGATCATCCACTGCAGGATTGTCCTGGGAGCACAGGGGGAATCAGGGGACTTGTGCGAGATCAGAGTGTGCAACCCCCTCCTCACTCTGTGCCTTGCTGGGCCCTCTCCAGCCCCACATCCATGTGGGCCAGCAGGATCCACTCCAGGCAGAGGGCTGAGGGCAGAACCTAAGGGAAGGACAGGCAGGGCCACAGGAGCGGGGTGACAAATCCAGCCTCGGCTTTGTTGTCCTGTAACCTCCATTCTTGCTTCATTTCTCCATCTCCAGGGGTTAACAYGCTGCAGGAACCCACCACAAACGCCTGCTGGGGGGCACGATGTGCAGAGCAGGGCTGAGCAGCCCTTCCCTTCCCACTGCAGAGCAGGCTGGGCATGTGGGGAAGAGCCCAGAGCCACGGGGCAGTTGAGTTTCCAGCTGGAGTTTGGAGAATGTCAAAGGGCACTGCAGCAGGTCCGTCTGGAAGTTGCCCCACGGAGATGTCCCCAGGCTTGCCGTGCCTCCCGAGATGGGACAGGGCAAAGGAGCTCAGAGGTGCACACCTCTAACCACTGGGGACAGGAACACAGAGCATGGGGAGGGCCGGGAGTGCCAGGAAATCCTTCTGCAGCCCCCACAGCAGAGACGTGTCCCACAGGTAACAGCTCCACAGAAGCCCCCTCTGTGCTGTGGTCCTGGCCAGCAGACACCGAACGTCCTCGTGGCTGTGGGGTGGAGAAAGGCTCCTGCAGGAACCAGCCCGGGAGCAGCACATCACGGCAGAGGCCGCACGAGCCCACGGCGGCAGGAGGGGAGTGGGTGTCTCCGAGAAGCAGCCAAGGAGCTCTGAGCCCCAGAAGTCCTTCCAGCAGGATGGGTGAGAGGAGAGACGAAACATTTTCCTGGTCACTGGAGAACCACGGAGAAAGCTCAGCAGGAGGCAAGGCGGAGCTGGTGGTGCCCCACGGAGCTGCCTCCTCGCAGGAGCTGACAGTGCTCCAAGTACCAGACGCAGCATCGTCCACCCCGGTGGGTCAGGCACAAAGAAATCCCTGTCCGGGGCTGAGCTCCTGGAGACGACCGAGTGCTGATAGCGGGGGGAGGCAGCCTGACCTTCACCCTGCTCCCAGAGCCTTCCAGTCTCTCTGCAGTTCCTAGTTGGACCCTGCAGGCAACCTCCTCCCACTCCAGAGCTTCACTGTCAAGTCGCTGAGGAACGAACGTGAGAAGGACAGCATGACCCAGGGGTCGGGGCAGGAGCCCCAGACCCCACACCAGAGGCACCACCACGAGGGGACACGCTCGCCCCCTCCCCCGCCACGGCAGCATGCAGCCCCCCAAACTTCCAGGCCCTCTTCCCTCGGCAGGAGGTTCTCCAATGCACTTTGGGGAGCAGGCAGGCCCAGTGGGGCTCAGCCTCCAGCTCACCTCGCTGGCAGCAGTTGGGGACAAAGGGAACTGGTGACCTCCAGGGCTGACCCCACATCAGGACTCCTACCCCCCTGGCATGAGCTCTGACTAGGTCCCAGCAGTGACACCCAGGGAGCTGCTTTCTCCTGGGGCATGGGCTGATCTGGGGGTGGCTGCTGACTCCCAACCCACTATCCATGCAAAGGCACGGGCAGGCCATGGCTTCCAGAGTTGCCAAAGTAGATGTGGGCACTTGGCAAGGAAAAAAAACCCAAAAACCAAAGGAAACCATGGCAGGGGCATGGCTGGGACAAGGGGGTGAGTCCATTCTAACACAGACTTATCAAGTGGGGAAAAACGCAGAATAGTTTCATACCGTGAAGAAGCAGCTCAGACCAGAGAGAAAGAGGGGGGAAAAGAGAGGAGCAAAAGCAACAGTGAGAGGGACAGAGGGAGGGAGAGATGGAGAGAAAAGGGAAGGAGAGACGGAAGAAGAGCACATGAGCAAGAGAGTCAGAGAGCAGGAGGGTCAAGGCAGACTAGTAGCACGGCCCTTTATGGCAAGGACGCGTCGTGGAAGGCAAGGGGTGAGCCCAGGCACGTAATTCCATAACTTTACCCGGCAGTCGCTGTGGCACAGATGGGAGGTGGGGAGGAGGAGAGGCAGAGAGAGACAGAGAAAAAGGAAGGGAGAAAAGGGACATGGTCGAAAAGAGGATATCAGAGTCTTGCTGCCAAAGAGCTCCCCGAGAGCAGCAGAGAATGCCCAGCCCCGAGGGAGGGGGGTCCCTGCGTGGGGGGTAACCCAGGGCATCACCAGAGCGTGGGCAGGGATGGCCAGGGACAGGTCTTGGCACTGTGGTGGACAGGCCGTGCCATGGGCAGGCTACAGTGGGCAAGAGGAGATGAAGGAGGGACTAGAAAGCTGAAAGACTCCCTCCCCACTCCCTGCTCCCCCAGCACACACCCACCCAGGCCCGGGGTGACGCCTCAAGCCCAGGGTCTCCCCCTTCCCCGGGGCCGTGGGGCAGAAAGGCCAGGGCTCACCTGGAGGCAGTGAAGATGTGCTTTGAGTTGGTGCAGATGGCGTTGATGGGGCTGTCGTGCCCCTTGATCTCCCCAACAGGGGTGAAGTTGTCCACGTTCCAGACCTTGATGACGCCTCCTCGGCAGGCGCTCAGCACCATGGGGCGGCCGGGGATGAAGGCCAGGGCACAGACCCAGTCCTTGTGGGCATTGGGGATTTGCTGCAGGGACAGACATGGAGCAGAGGTCATCACYAACCTGCTCTGCAGCACCCAGCCTGGGCAGCTGGGTCCTCCCTGACACCCTGGGGTTGACGGGCACTGTGGGACTGGTGATGCCCAGTTGGGAGCCAAGGGTATGGACTCCAAAGTCAGGGCCTGGTTTCTCCCCTGGGCAGGAGACAACCACCCAGCATTCAGAGCAGAACACAAGCCCCCGCACTGCAGCCTGTCTGTAGGCGAGCTGGCGACCCCGAGCGCCCCACAGCACAAATTATGGGGCACAGCACGCCCTCCCCCACATGCAGCCCAGGACGGGAGTGCCCTCCCTGGTGAGCTCCATGCAGGACACTGGCCCCAGGTCCCTGGACAAGGGTCCCCCCAGACCGCAGCAGCAACAGCCCTCTGCCTCACGTCACCACAGGACCTGTGCTCTGCTCCCCTCCAGACCTGGATGAGTTCCTGCTGCTCCAGATCCCACTTCTTTATGCCGTTGTCCCTGGAGCCGCTGAACAGGACGTCTCCCTGGATGGCCAGGCACTCGATGCCATCGTAGTGAGGGGGCTCGAAGTTGTGAGTGGGGCCAATGTTGCCCACCATGCCCTCCGTGATCTCGAACACCTGGGGAAGAGCAGTGGGTAACAGAGCACAGATGGCACGGGGCACAGAGCTGGCCCTCCCCTGGCGAGCTGGGCCACCACCCTCTGTGTTCCAGGCTCAGGGCACCCAGAGTGAGGCTGGAAAGGGGACTGGGCGTTGGCCACTGGAGGCTTTTTGGGGCTGAGGGTTCTGCCACCATCAGATGAGATCTGCCACCAGGGACAGCCCCACTCTGCTGCATTTTACTCGTGGTGAGTCTTCACATTCCCCATGAGCCAAGCTGACAGCTGAGTGGGATCCTGTGTCCTCCCTTCCCTGGTGCCAGCTCTAATTCAACCTGCTAAAACCTGACAGGAAGGGACAGGCTCCTGCTGTGCTGGAGCTGTGACCCAGTGGGCACAAGGCATCTTTACCGGGGGTGTAGCACTGAGCAGAACAGGGCAAGCTGCTCATCTGGGTCAGCCATCATAGGCAAGTCCCAGCCAGAGAGTCTGATGGGTGATGYAAATGCAACTTCTTCTCCGAAGGTGCATTGTGGACCCAGCAGAAGGCAAGAKTTGGGAAGAGGACAAGTGAAAACCTCCCATGCAGAGGTGAAAACAGGATCTGGGCTCAGCTTTCAGCAGGAGAGAAGAGACATCAGGGGTTCCCTACAGGACAGGGGGTGGTGCTCCCCAGGGAGGAGAGTACCTTGACGTAGTGGTCTTTGGAGCCTGTGACCACCAGGTCGTGGTTGCTCGCCGTCTGGTTCACCGTGAGGCACATCACGGGCCCGATGTGGCCGCTCAGCTTTCCCACGGGCTGCAACCTGGGTTCAAGGGCAGGGGTCAGCCCCCTCCTGTGTGCTGGAGCTGCTCCAAGGGGCCCTCCCAGGCACAGCCTCCCCCCACCCCGGAGCACCCCAGCACGGGTTGTTCCCTTTGGGGAGGAGTGGGCAGGAAGACCCCATTCCTGGTGATTCCAGGGGAGGAAGGCAGCCTTGGAGTGTGCCAACATCCGGCCACACAGCCTGAGAGTGTGCCAACGTCTGACCACACAGCCTGAGAGTGTGCCAACGTCTGACCACACAGCCCGAGTGTGCCAACATGTGGCTGCAGAGCCCAGGCTGCAGCACAGGGTTTGTGGCCCAGTGCCCACAGGGCAGGTAGGAGGACAAGGGCAAAACCAGGGGATACTGCAGCTCATTCCACTTGTCTTTTCCCTTCTCCTAAGCTCTGCCCAGTGCACAGACAGACCCCCCACCCCAAGCAGCCCCAATGCTGCTCATCACCCCTTGGGTCCCATAGCAAAGGATCCGGAAAATCCTTATTCCAGGCAACTTCCACGGCGAAAAAAGCTTTCACTTTCCCCAGGGGGGATCACTTCAGGCCCCTCTGAGCAGCTGGTGTCCACCTGGCACCCCAAGATGTGCTGCCCAACCCAGCCCAGCCCTGCCCTGCCCTGCCCTCACCTGCTGAGCTCCCAGACGCGGACGGAGTTGCCAGCAGCCGCGTAGAGCGTGGTGCCCGTGGGGTTGAGGGCGATCTGGTTGATCTGGTGCTCCCCCTGCACGCTGGTGACCGTGCGGGTGGTGGTCCCAGCACACGCATCCCCGGAGATCACCTGGCCAGAGGATCTGCAGGAGGGGCAGTTCAAAGGGGGAGGGTGAGTGGAGCCCAGAGCCACTGGAAACACAGGGGGCTGTTGGCTCCAGGCCGGCACAGGTCCCACACTGGGGAAGGGCCCTGCAAGTATCCCTGTCTTTCTGGCCGCAGTGGGACCAACAGGAGCTCTGTCCCTCCTGCCTGCATGGGCAGCCAAGGAGGTAGGGTCTATGCATGGCTCAGAGGATCCTGCCCTGGTTTCCAGCCGAGGGCCACTCTGCTCTCCTCCCATTCCTCTCTGCTTCCCACAGGAAGAGTTGGTGAGTGCTGGCATCCAGCAGAGGGAAGCAGAGGTCTTGGCCTCTGAACCAAGGGAGAAGCACCTTCAGGCCAAGGCACAYGAGCTCAGGCTGGATGGAGAAAGGAGCTCTGTGCCAGAGCAAGTGAGTAACTCTGACCTACCACACTGTCCTAAGCTTTGAGTCCTACTCCAGGCTGGCAGCCACAGCTACAGTCTGTTCCACGCTCCCTTCTGGTCCTCAAACTCCTCACAGAGATCCAAGTTTCCCATTGAAGAAGTTCTGATTCACCCAGCCACGATGCTGTTTGGGGCTGTGCCTCCCCTCTGGAGCTGTCAGCTCTCCTGGCCACCCCCAGAACGGCTGCAAAATCTCTTCAAAGCTCTTGACCCTATACAAGGGCAAGTGTTGGATTCTGCACCTGGGACACACCAACCCTGGCTGTCTGTATGCAGYAGGGAATGAGAGGCTGGAGAGCAGCAGCGGGAAGGGATCTGGGCGTCCTGGTGGATGGAGAGTTGCATGTGTCAGCAGTGCCCTGGCAGCCAGGAGGGACATCCGTTCCTGATCAGGCACAGCATCACCAGCCAGTCAAAGGAGGRGATTGTTCTGCTCTACTCTGCAGTGGGGTGGCCTCACCTCAAGTCCTTGGGGCAGTTTTGGGCACCACAACATAAAAAGACATCAAGCCATTGGAGAGCATCATAAGGAGAGCCATGAGAATGGTGAAGGCTCTGGAGGGGAAGCCTTAGGAGGAGCAGCTGAGGCCACTCAGTTTATTCAGCCTGGAGGAGACTGAGGGGAGACGTCACTGGGGTCTTCAACATCCTCATGGGGGGCAGCAGAGGGACAGGTACCAATCTGTTCCCTCTCGTGACCAGTGACAGGACTCAAGGGAACGGCTGGAGCTGAGTTGGGGGACATTTAGGTTGGATATCAGGAAAAGGTTCTTCCCCCAGAGAGTGGTGGGGCACTGAACAGGCTCCCCAGGGAATGGGCACAGCTCTGTCTTGAGTTCAAGAAGCGTTTGGACAACGCTCCCAGGCACAGGGTGGGATTGTTGGGGCRTCTCTKCAGGGCCAGGAGGTGGACTTGATGATCCCGATGGGTCCCTTCCAGCTCAGCATATTCTATGATTTTATGACCCTGAGTCTTTGCTGCAGGAGGTCCCTGTGAGTCCCCTCACTCCAAACCCTCTCCCTGTTCCCTAAGGAAGCAGCACTGCAAACTGGCACTGAAGGAGCTGGTATCTGGCCATGTTCCCAGCCGCTGTAGGTTCTAGAACTGGCTTCTGCAAAGCCAGAGATGCCCAGAGTGCCCCGGGGCCCCCGAAGCTGCCACGTACGTGAGGGTGCGGATGCAGCGGGCCGAGTCGCGGATGTCCCACACTTTGATGTAGGACGTGGACACGGTGAACACCAGCCCCGTGTGGCTGCAGTACTTGATGGACACCACATTGTTCGGGTGACCCTTGAGAGAAGCGATTTCCTGGCCTGTCACCAGGTTCCACATCTTGCAGCTCCGGTCTGTGGGAGGAAGAACACGCCCAGGAGCGTTGGGGGGGATCTCCTCCAAGGGTATGGTGGCCTGGGGACAATATCCCCTCCTGAGCATTTCCCCCCACCCACACGGCCAGAGGAAAGGAGCCAGCCAGCCCCAGCACCACAGCAGGGCAGGGCCCAGCACTGCAGACAGGGACTGTCCTTATAATGCCCAACACCTCCCACATTCCCGATGCCAACCTGCTCCCACAGCCCCCGCATCCGCCCCGTCCCCTCCGCCCACCACGCACCTTTGGAGCCCGTGAAGAGCAGCTCGTCGGTGGCGTCCAGGCAGAGCACAGGCTTGGTGTGTCCCTCTGCCACCGACACGCACTGCAGCGGGGCCGTCCGGGCGTTCTTGGTGCCACCCACCGGGTTGATGATGCCCCTTGGTGGAGAGAGAGCACAGCTACAGCGCGGGCATGGACAGCACTGTGCCCGCAGCCCCAGGGCAGGGCGGAACACGAGCTCACTCACACCAAGCACCTTCCACTGCCCAGCACTGAGAGGGGCTCCTCCACCTGAACGTGGCACGGCTGAGCCGAGGTGCTTGTGGAAACCCCAGGAACCTCCCCASGGGCAGGCCCTGCCCACCTCTGCCCCAGCAATGCAGACAGGGAAAGGGGAAGGCTGCCCAGGGGCCTCTGCTCTTCCCCCAGACCTCTCGTGCCTCGCCAGCACAGACCCAGGGCGGGTAAGGAGACTCAGCTCATTGGCCCTGAGGTCCATTTTGGGATAAACTGTGCCCTCCCCAGCCTGAAGCTGAACCTCTGCTGGGACAAATGTGTCACGGTACCAATATCAGCACCCCGATCCCTTGGAGGCTGTCAGCCTTTGGCTGGTGGCACTTGGAGACAGGGCCCTGCTCTTTACACAGACCAAGGTGACACAGGGCAGCAGCAGCATCTGCACCCCACATCCCTACTGCAATGGCTGTTCCTGCACCCACCAATGGCTCTGGGCAGGAGAGGRCCTACCCTGCCAAATCTGCTCCCAAGGGACACTACTGTCTGTCCTGGGGGACATCTGTCAATCCCCTCCACTTCAGACATGCTCAGGGKGCTGAGGACCACCAGCCCGACCCTCCCGTGTGTGACCCCTGGGGGCCCTGATGTGCCTGATCATCCAGCACAGCCACGAGACCCCAGGCTGTGCTAGTTTGTTCTCACAGGCAGAGAAACTGAGGCATGGAGCTAGAGAAGGGCAAGGTTTGTGTTAGTCATGAGGACAAGCACAGGCTCATTAATTTGGGTTTGGAAATGGCATGCACGTCGTTGTTCCTCAGCTCTGCACTTACCAATGCCCAGCCAACAGCCCTCCCCTCAACCCCAGTGCTTCCAGTGTCTCAAACAACACTGAATCCCAGGGGAAATCCCTGCTCCTCAGGGTGGGGTGTCTTCCACGAACTTTGCATGGCTGCCTGACTACAAACTGCCCAGGGTGACCCAGCCCAGACTGGTCTGGTGTCACTTCYCCCAGTGACTGCCCAGGGCACAGGCAGAGTCAGGGGACGCATGAGAGCTGGAGGGCTGATCACAGAATCATGRAATGGTTTGGGCTGGAAGGGACTTAAGACACCACCTCATTCCATGCTCCTGCCATGGGCAGAGACACCTTCCACTGTCCCAGGTTGCTCCAAGTCCTGTCCAACCCATCCTCGGAAACTTCCAGGGATGGGGCAGCCACAGCTTCTCTGGGCAACCTATGCCAGGGCCTCCCCACCCTCACAGGGAAGAATTTCTTCCTAACATCTGATCTAAACCTCTCCTCTTTCAGTTTGAAACTGTTCCCCCTTGTCCTGTCACTATTTGCCCATGTAAAAGTTGCTCTCCCTCTTTTTTACAAGCCACTTTAGACACTGGCAGGCTGCAATGAGGCTGATGTTCCTAAAGGATGGGGGAGAGGTGACCCTTGTGTTGGGAAACCTGTAAGTCAGGTGGGTGCAGGGGGAAAAGTCCAGGAGAACCTTAACTCCAAGGCTGAGCTCTGGACCACAATCTGACTCGATTCCCTTGGGAGAGATTGACCTTCTCCAACTTAGCACCAGGCAAGCACAACCAGGTGTGGGGAGAACCTRAGGTGTTTGCCTGGAAGAAGCTTGCACCAAGGACATACTGGAAGCATCCCTCCCCATCATCCCACCATCCTGCTGGAGAGCTGGGGAAGGGGTGGGACACGGTGGCCTCATGCTGGCGAGAAACCATCGGAGATGGGGGAGAACATGCTGCCAACCCAAACCAGCCAGGACCCACAGGGGAGCCCAGCATCGTTGCCAAGGGCTAATCCAAGCAGGAACAGTTTGAACTCGCAACCGAGGACAGCATGAGGCAGCAGAGGTGGCATGCCAGGAGGGGACAGACACACAGGGAGCTGGGGAGAGCAGCAAGGTGCAGGCAGAGCATGCGGGGACAGGGAGAGCAGGCACCTGACAGAGAGAAGGAGGAGCAGAGAAAGGGATAATAAATAGAAAGTTGTCTATACCTCAGCACCTCCGAGACAGAGGAATCGCTGTCATCAGACCTAGGGGCAGAAAATTAGCAGGATTATGGGAGAGAAAACCCAGACTAGAGGAGGCAGCAGTGGAGTCAGAGGAGGAGGATTGTTATTGCATCCAAGCCAGTGTAGGACAGAGAGGAGTGGAGGRAGGGAGAAAGAGAAGCACACATGGAGAACCAAGGGAGAGCAGAAGAGCAGGAGGGCATGTGAGGATCAGACAGCAGGTCTCCATCAGGGAACACCAGCGTTGCCAGCAGGGTCCGAGCYGGGAGCGGCCCCAACTTGCTGCCAGGACAGGCTGGAGCAGCAGCTGTGGGTGGGTGCCAGTCCAGCAGCTTCCCCTGAGCCCTCACCCCCTCACCCCATCCTGCTCCATCGCCTGGCCAGGAGTCCAAGTCTGGCACCACCCTGTCTGCAGGCAGAGGCCAGGACTGTGAGCTCAGGGGGCACAGGGGGCAGGAGCACAGCGTTGGCGTGGCAGCTGCTCCAGCACAGGGAGAAGCAGGGAGGTGAAGGGGTGCAGGACACTGGCTGGAGCCAGTCCAGTCCTGGTGCTCCTATATGCCCCCACAGAATTCAGTACATGCCATGTGCTGTCACGGGCTGGGTTCCCCTCACTCAGACACTCCCACCCACCAGGACTTACTTATCCAAGGCAGACCCCTGGCTCTGGGTGCTCGTGAGACGGGAGAAGACGTTGCGGTCGTTGCGCGGGCGGGTGGGCGGGGAGGAGGGCGGCGTGAAGCCAATGTCTGTCGGCCTGAGCCAAAAGGACCAGAGGGACACATGACTTGGGAGCTGCTCACCCGGCACCTGCCCGGCACACCAGGGCCCAGAAGAGCTGTCTGGGTCCCAGGCCACCCAGCCTCCCCTGCCCACGTCACCACCTCCCGCAGGCTCACCTGGCAGGTTGCCCACGGTCATAGGATTTCCTCCTTGTCAGAGGCGAAGTGTCCGAGCCCCGAGACTGCCTGGGACTGTAGCAAGTGAGCAAAGCAGAGTGGGTGCCTGCCCCTGCCCTGGGATCCCTCCACACCCAACACCTGGGTCCTCCCCCAGAAGAGCAAACGAGAGGTTGGGCTACCCTGGAGTCACAGTCTCCAGGCAGCCCATGAGTGCAGAGGCTTTTGGCAACCCACGACATCCTCAAGAAGGCTGATAACCCAGTGCAGAGAGTTGGACCCTCACACACCCCCCTTCCTTCCCTCCTCCTGAAGTACCCTCCTCTCCATCTGCAAAGGACTCCAGCACATTCCTACACACTCTCCAAGCCCCGCTGAAGAAATTCACCGCTGCATGCTGGGGCCAGGCCTGGATAGATGCAGGATTGGGCTCACGTTCACCCCTCTGCACCTCCACAGGCCAGGCACAGCTTCCCACAGCCCATGCCTCCACGAGCCCCCCAGTGCCCAGAGAGCATCCCCCCGTGCTCACAAGGTGCTTCCTCGCGTGGGCAGGCTGATGGTGCGGGACACCTTCTCCTTGTAGTAGGGGTCTCGGATGGAGAAGCCGATCCCATCTTCTTTGATCTCCATGAGGGATGCCAAGGACTTGGTGATGTTCTTGGTGGAGACGTCCAGTGTGGGTCCCAGACACTCAGCYGACACTGCCTTCATCTGCCCCGAGAGCTTGGGTTCTCCCTGGAGCAGGGCAGAGGGTCAGGGGGGGCAGTGGGAGCAGCTGAGGGTTGGAAGGGTTCGTGCTCTCTGGCCACAGGAGGCTGAGTGCCCTCGTGTCCCACTGGGATGCCCATCCCAGCCAGCTCTCCATGCAAATGTGACAGCCTGTACAGAACAGTGGCTGCCTCCCTCCACCTCTGCCCTGCACAGGGACCTCCTTGGTGCCACTCAGATTTGGAGGGTCCTGCCTGATGTGGTGAGTGTTTCCCAAGCCTCTGGTGCCTCAGGACCACAGTACCAGGAGACCTTGGTTCTGCCCATCCAGAGAGCAGCCACAGTGCCTTATGTCAAGCCTGGTTCCCCAAGGTTCACACTGCAGAGTAGAGGCCTGGAGCATCACTGAACATCTCTCCATCCCTCCTCCCAGCCTCTGTGACAGGGCCACACAAAAAGGCCAACTAACCTTGAACTTGAAGTCATCCTGGCTTGCTGAGCCCTTCATGGTGAAAGACTGGGAGATGCTGCAAGGAGAAGGGAGCAAAGATGAATCTTCAGTGCCAAAATCCCTTTAGAAAGCTGATGCCACTGGTCCACCAGGCTCCTTGGGTCACCCCCTGCTCCCCAGCACCCTTTCTCCAAGGAATGACCAAGTCTTCACTCCCTGCTTGTGTCCAAGAGACATCCTGCTCCCCCCACCAAGGGCTGGGCACCACAGAAAAGCTCAGGTGGGGCTTTGTTCATCCGTGGCCCTCTATGAGGTCCCAGRAATGGCACCAGGCATCCGGCCCCAGCAGTGCCAGGCTGGCTGCTCACCTCCCATCTGAAGCCAGGCTGAACTCCGAGACCTCCTCGTCCGTGCTGGTGTAGCCATTCTCTGTGTGAGAGGGACACAACGTGTTAGCAGCACAGAGGGGACCCTGCTGTCACCCATCCAAACCACACAGCAACCCTGGCAGCTGTGGAGGGTGACCCGGTCCTTGTCCCTGTCATCTGGTGGCCAACACAGCCCTCGGGGCAGAGTCCCAGCCCTGGCACCTCCAGGTGCTTTCTAGGGGGCCAGTACAGGTGGGCCCCCCAGCCTGCAGGCAGCACCCCCGGCCTGAGGGCCACACCCACCTTGCTGGACGTTGTGGATGAGCGCCTGCAGCTCGGGGTGTGACTCGGCCTTCTCGCGCAGGGCGTCCAGCAGGGCGTGGTTCTGCGAGGAGCCCGCGGCGTCCGTCTGCCGCAGCCGCCCCTCCAGCAGGCGGATCTGGGCCTCCTTCTGGGCCACCTGCAGCCCCTGCGGGAGAGCGGCCGTGCCGGGGTCAGGTGGGGGCCGCGGGTCCTTCCCACGGGGTCCCCACCCCGGCACCCGGCCAGGAACCCACACCCACACCCACACTCGCCCGGCCCCGCACCTTGTCGATGGAGGCCTTCAGGAAGTTGTCCAGCAGCAGCCGGGCTTCGGCCAGGGAGCAGGAGCTGATCACCACCGAGGTGTCCGTGGAGTCCAGCTCCTCCTGGAACGTGGAGAGACCAGCGCTGGGTGCAGCAGGGCAGCCTTGCTGAYGGATGGGAGACGGGCGGAAGGGCCTCCCTGGCCAGCACAGCAGTCCCATCACCCTGCAAGCACTGCCCAGCCCAGCACTCGCTCTCCCCAGTTTGCCCAGTGGCTACTGGGGAGATCCTGCCATGGGGCTGTCCAATGCAACCTGAAGGGCCTCTGCACTGCTAGAGGAATTCWGGTTCCAACACTTAATTAGGCACTGAACAGACACCAGGCTCACCCAAATCCGCAACCCAAAGCCTGGTGTGAATGAACAGCAGCCCTCCTTCCCTGCCAATCCAAGTGACAGCTGGGGACAAGCCAGGGACAGCACACAGCCTCCACTTCAGACTGCAGGCACTGAGGGGAGTCAGGAGCTGCAGAGTGGCATGCCCAGTACACAACTGGACACAAAACCTGTATGGTTTCTGCTGGCAAAAAGCCAGTCCTCCTGGGATGTTTCCAGCACATGAAGTAACCACGGGGACAAGTGACCACCAGCCCCATGAGCAAATGGGGGCCACAGATTCCCTACAATTCCAGGGCAGCCTGTCCACGGACATGCAAGGATCTGCCAGAACTCCTCTCAACAATTAACCACCTAATGAGAAGTGACTGTGTGGGTGAAGCCCCACCAAGTGTGATGTGACACAGCTCAGAGGACTGGCTCACACAGCTGGTTGTGCCCAAGGATGTTCTTTCCACAGAGGGATGTTCTGGCTTCCTCCCTGCCAGCCAGACCCAGTCCCAGTGCCCACCTTGGTCTCCTCAATCTGCATGATGGTGGCCTGGCAGTCTGAGATGCTGTCGTTGATGTAGTCAATGTTGGCCCCCAGCACCTCGATCTCCTCGTTCAGCTCTTGCAGCCCCTTCTGCTCCATGGGGCTCTCTGCCTGCAGCTTTGCCCTCTTGCCCAGCAACGCCTCCTGCAGCAGCGACAGCTCCTCGCGTTTCTAGGGGAAAAGGGAAGGGGCATTGGCACTGTCCACATGGCCATCTCCCTGTCCTGCCCCTGCCACCCAGCCCTCTCCSTCCCCAGGGCCACAGCCACCTTGATGAGCCTCTCCATGTCAGCCTCGAGGTTGACGATGGTCATTCTCTGCATGACGATGTCGAAGATGCGCCGCTCCAGCGACTGCCACTTGAGCCGGGCAGCTTTGCTGAAGGTCTGGCTTGTCCCCTTCTTGGGGAACTTCTTCCTGCAGCCAGAGGGGAGAAGAGGCACATGGGCAGGTGGCCACACCATGCTGGAGAGCTAGGCTTGCCCCAGGAAGATGTCTAGGATCTGGCTGGCCAGAAACCGAGGGTGCATCTGCATCGCCCAACTTTTCCATTGCCTCCTAGCAAAGTGGGACAAGAAATGAGTCAAGCAGGGTTTGTGCCATGGCATTTAACGCTCGTGGAAGGCCAGCTTTGGGCTCAAGCCCAGGTGACAGTCACACTCTGCCAGCACAGCTTGTCACRCAGTCACTGAGTTAATAGGGATCAAGTGGACACTAAGAAGCCGCCCCTCAACCTCTGCCACCAGCCAAAAGCCAGGCATGGGGGTCCCTGGGATGTGTCACCCCCTCCCACCCAGCCCTGCCCTGACCTGGCAGGCCGAGCCCCATTCATGGGGGACGAGGGGTCTCCCAGGAAGTTGTTGATTTTCCTGTTCCACTGGCGCACGATGCTGGAGACGGAGCGAGCGCCAGACTCGGGCTCGGAGGAGGTGGTGCTGGCCGAGACCTCCGCGCCCGAGTCCAGCATGGCCTGCTTCTGGCTCGCCCTGCCGGCCACCCGGTCTGACATGGGCTTGGCCAGACGGCGCAGCGCCGACACCTGCCCGAGGAAGGGCACAGGAGAGAGTGTCAGCTGGGCAGCCCCACCCAGCCCAAACCTGTCGGCATCACCCCCACGTCCCCACAGGTATGAGAGCAGCAGCTCTGTAGACCCAAAGCCCAGGGACATTTGTGCCTCATGGGTTTCCCTCCCCTCATAGCCCACCCCTGCCACGAGACTCTGCTGCCCGGGATGGGGAATTCTGCTGCTGCGTGCAACCATTTCCCACCTGGTTCCTGAGCCATAAAACCCCTCCCTCCCTTTTGGGAACCCCACTCCCAGAGCCAGCCCTGTCTGAAGGATGGGATTTCTCCAAGCCAAGCACTGGGACCCAGACCTGCATGGGAGCTGGGGGCTATGGGGAGGCAGCCCCCTCCCCTCACCTCCTGGGTTTTCCTYCGCAGCACTATTTCCTGCTGCCGCTTCTGCGACTCCAGAGCCCTGATCTGGAACTGYGTGAGAGAGAAAGAAAAAGACACCCCTGAGGTGCAGCCCAGAYACCCCAGCAATGGTCACAGTCTCAGCACTCCCTTTGGCACAAACAGTCTCACTTCTGATTCTAACAACGACCAGGCTCCCAGCGCTGAGCTGGCTCTGGTTGCACGCTCCCCCCTCCCACAGCATCCCCCACAAGCCCAGCAGGAGCTGTGGGAAGCCTGTGGGAAGCATTCMGCCAGCTGTGCTCTGCTGGGACTGTGCAGACTCCAGCGAGGCCATGAGTGCAGCAGGGCACCAAGCTTCACTGACTCGGGGTACCTGTGAGCACCTGGAGTGCAGAGCAGGACAAACACCCCCTCCCCTGCASGGGGCCATGGGCAGCGCGTGGCAAGCCAGGCTCTCACCTCCTGCCGGCGCTGCTCCTTCTTGAGCTGCGCGATCTCCCGGTTCCTCTTGGTCTCCGCCAGCCGCCTCCGCTGCTGCTCCTCCCGCATCTGCTTCATCAGCGCGACCTGCACGAGGGTTCCGTGTGTGCCCCCCGCCCCCGGGCACCCCCCCAGCAGATACATGCTCTGCACTCGCCACCAGAGTGGAAAACACTGCTCCGAGCGGGGAGCCAGGCTCGTCCAGGTGATCCCTCCCCGCCCCGGCCCGCCCAGGTACCTTTGCCTTCTTCATCTCGGCCACCTCCGCCTGCAGCTTCCGCAGCTCCCGCTCGTAGCGGGACTGGTTCTTGAGCAGGCGAGCGTGCTCCTTCTGCGCTGCCTGCAGCTTCTGCAGGTCCCGGTTCATCTCCTTCAGCCGCTTCTCGTAGTCTGCTTTGATCTTGTTGGCTTTCTCCTCCGTGTAGCACTCCATGGTGCCTGGTGGGGGACAAGAGGGCTTGCGACGGCCACGAATCCCGGGGTCCTCCTGCACCCACAGACCCTGCCTGGAGGCACCAGGCTCTGCTCCCTCCCCATCCCACCGTGAGCTGGGGTCTGTCTGGGAATACCCACTGGAAGAGCTCAGCACAGAGTGGAGATACAGCRGCTGGGCTGAGCAGAGCTGCAGACTGAGACCCACGGCCACATCTATAGGTGACCCTGCCCTGTCCAAGCCTGGAGATCAGCCACACCACTGGCTCTTTTGCCCCTCAGCCCCTCAGGTGTCCCCACAGCTCATGAYGTGGTGCTCGAGGCTGGAAGAGGCTTTCCTCGCCATCCTTGTCCAGCACCAGCGGGACTGATGCTGCTCCCACAGCAAGACAAGCAGGGTCTTGGGGGTCCCAGGGATTCCAGTAGAGGCAGGGGGATGACAAAGCTCTACCAGAGCCAGGGGTGGATGCTTTGACTCCAAGTTAGCTGGGCAGGAGCAGGAACTGGGGCCTGACACTGCGGGGATGGGATCCCACGGGTGAGGCGGTTCTCACTGAGGTTTTGCAGGACTCGGTCCCGCTCCAGCTGYGTGTCCCGAATCTTGTTCTGCAGTAGGATCAGCTTCTCCTCATACTGGTGCTTGAGGGTCTGCAAGCGCCGCTGGCTGTTCTCCAGCTCATCAATCAGCTTCTGCTTGATCTCAATCTCACAGGTCAGGTCCGCCAAGTCGGCCTGGAAATTCACGGCTGGAGGCAGAGGGGAGAAAGTCAGGCTGGGAGGGATGCGGGAGCATCACTTCCATGGCCCMACTGAGCCACAGCAAAGAGAGAGGGCAGAGGAGCCGATGGGAACCCACATTGCTGGGGAGCAGCAGCACCCCAAAGAGCACTGCAGAAACCCTGGGGCACTTCCAAGGCCCCAGGAGCAGACACGGTTGGGGTGTCCTGGTGAACWCTGTCTTCCCAGGAGCAGAGCTCCTTGCCAGAGACACCAGCAAATGCCCCCACTGTGCTCGTGGCTGCACACACATCTCCACTTTACCCTTCTCCTCTGCATCCGAGTCCGAGTCCACCAGGCTCTCTTCACTGCCCGAGTCCTCATCTTCATCCTCGCGCCCATCCTCTTCCTCACAGCCACTCTCGTCCTGTTCTTCCTCCTCCTAAGAGATGAGTGCCTAATCTCAGCCTGCAGGATGGTCTGCCCTTCTCCCTGCAGCTTTTCCCTCCTCCAGACTTGAGCTCACCCTACAGCAATGGGCCACAGCCCCCAGGTGGGACTCAGCCCCCCACACAGGACACCCAGGGGCTGCAGCACCATCTCTGGACCCACAGCACACACTGTTGAGAGGAGCAGCAATTTGACCCATTCACTCTTGCATCCATCCCTTCCCAGYTGAGCAGCTCTGCATTGCCTGACCCCTCTTCATCTATGCTGATTGAAACKAAGTCCCCAAAAAAGTGGACTCCTCGTTCTGCAGCAGGACTGACTGGGGAGTATCCAACTCCCCCACGCCCCAGCAAAACGACCCTTCCAGGCTGCTTCAGGGCCAGGCTGAGCTTGGTCCCTGTCCCACAAGTGGCAATTACAATGCTCCACACCCAGACAGCCCCACAGTATGAGCACAGTGCCCACTCACCTCTTCCACCTCGTTCTCATCTGTCTCCTCCCCATTGTCCTGCTGCAGTTTCTGCCGCTTCTTAAACGCCTCCTTCTCGGGGCTGGGGGGGGGCAGAGAGGGGCCGGTGAGTCCCAGCGTGAGAGAGGCCAGAAACGGGTTCTGCTGGGACCACCCCCACCTCCTGCTTTGGGACCCCTTGGGGAAAACAGCCTCTGGAATTGTGTGGTCGGTGAAAAGGAGACCCAGGGCAAGGCAGGGCTGGGAGAAGAACCCAAGCATCTGAGCTCCGGCTGCAGCATGGATGGGGGAAGCAGGATACTCCACCCCACGAGGACAGACAGACCGACACGCAGCCTCCCCCTCCCAGCATCACGCAGGAGCTGCCCTCACCTCTTCCTCTGCTGCCTGCGCTCTTTCTTTTTGAGGCGCTCCAGGTCCTGCTTGGCCCGGCGGAGCACGTCGGASGCCTCCGTGTCCAGCGGAGCCGCGGGGCTGCACAGCCCGGCCAGGCCGGCGGCCGGAGAGGAGCCCATGGAGTAGGGGGGCCGGGCAGAGGCACGGGACAGGCTGCGGCGCAGGGACTCGTTCATGGACTCGCTCTCCAGGAGCTTCGTCCTAGGGAGCGGAAACAGGATGGAGTCAGAGGGGCCACTCCACTGCCCCCAGAGGAGGGGATCTTGCCTGGTTTTAGAATCACAGAATGGTTTGGGGTAGAAGGGACCTTAAAGCTCATCTCGTTCCACATCATGTCCACATCATGTCCTGTCCATGGGCAGGACACCTTCCACTAGACCAGGCTGTTCCAAGCTCCATCCACTTGCAGGGATGGGACAACCACAGCTGCTTTGGGCAAATTGTGCCTCACCACCCTCACAAGGCACCCTGCCCTGCCAGTGCCTCACCACCCTCACAGGGAAGAATTTCTTCCTAACTTCTAATCTAAATCTCTCCACTTTTAGTTTAAAGCCATTCCCCCTTGTCCTATCACCATCTGTCCATGTGAAAAAAAACAAACCCAGYACTCCCCTTCTTTCTTACAAGCCTCCTTTAGGCAATGGAAGGGGCTCTAAGATCTCCCCAGAGTCTTCTACAGACTGAGCCTGATATGTTTGGATGGTGTGAGCCAGGGACAGAGTCACTACTAAGCCATTCCCGCTAATGATGGGTCAGAAAACCACAATGCTGCCAAGCAGGGTACCAGGATCATGCAAGAGACTGGGATGGACCCAACTTTGGGGGGCAGCAATCAGTGGGAAGACCCCAGGCACTCCCAAGAGGATCTCCCCCTCCATCAATGCCCACACCATGGACAGTGATGGCCAAAGCACTGCCTGGCACCAAGGCTGGGCCTCCTACAGCCCTGTGGAGCAGCAGTGCCATCAGCTGCTGTTGCACAAGGCTGATGTGGAACTGTCCACAGCAACACTGGAGACCCTGAGACCAGGACCCCAGTGACTGACCAGCCATGTGCCTGCTCACCTCAGCTCCTCAATCTCCCGGATGTAGTTCTGGATGAGGGTGCCAATGGCTTCATTGCCGTCACCTGGAGTGGAGAGGCACAGGTGGATGGAGGCAGGCACAGGGGGAGGGAGGCAGACACAGACGGATGGAGGCAGACACAGACGGATGGAGGCAGACACAGACGGATGGAGGCAGACACAGACTGTGCCACAGCCCCATCCCAGCCGCTGCCCGTGCTGACCCACCCTGCCACACACTAGCCCGGCCTCACCTGCTTTGGCCAGCATGAGGTTGGCCTCCTGGCTCATGAGGTAGGTGACCCTGCTGTTGATGGCGTCGATGGCCTCCTGCATGGCCTTGACCCGCATGCGCAGGGCGCTGTTCTCCTTCTGCAGCATGGCGTTCTCGCGGAACAGGTCGCTGTAGCCCTCGGCCCCGTCCTCCCCGATGACTCGCTTGCCCTGTGGGGACAGCAGGGAAGTCCCTGAGTGCAGGGCGAGCCGGGACACAGGGACCCACCACCCCATCCCTGGGGGCAACCCCAGGCACGAAAGCAGGGACAAACGTGGGGATTGGGAAGGTCTGAGCTGAACAGGCAAAGGGTGAGAGAGGCTTCAGGGCTCCTCCCTGCCTTAGCACGCCCAAAACTTGGCCAAGGTCCCACTGTGACAGGCAGGAGCTGAGACCCTGCTTCTTAAGCCTCCTGACTCTTCCTAGCAGCTACCCCTGTCCATAGGGGCAGGGGATGGGAGGCAGGAGGTTTAGTGTCCCACTAAACCTGCCCCAGTTCAAACACAAGGAGGGGGCTTTCTGCATCTGTCTCCACCTCCTCACCAGGCTCACTCCATCCTCTGGGTCTGCCTGGGGTGGAGTTAATTTTCCTCACAGCAGCTTTGTGTGGTGCTGTGTTTGATGATTTAGCTCTCGCTGAGCCGAGAGCTTCCACAGCCCCAAGGGCTGTTCTGCCCCTCACCCCGATCCACCAGCATTGGGCCAGGGGTGCACAAGGAGCTGGGGGACACAGCCAGGACAGCTGTCCCCCACTSCCCACAGGGATATCCCAAACCATGTGACGTCRTGCTCAGCATATAAAGCTGGGGGAAGGAGGAAGAAGCAGGGGATGTGTGGAGTGTTGTCCCCAGTAACTGTTACACATGACAGAGCCCTGCTGGCCTGGGGATGGCTGAACACCTCCCTGTGATGGGACGTGGGRAACGAGTTCCTCTGTTYGCTTTACTTATTAAACTGTCTGTCTCTCAACCAGTGAGTTTTCTCATCGTTACTCTTCCAATTCCCCCCCCATGCCCCTGGTGGGGCAGTGAGCAAGTGGCTGCTGGGGCTCCATGGCTGGCCAGGGCTACAGCAGGACCTGGCAGCACTCACTGCCTTGTACTCCATGAGCTCCATCTGCAGCCGGGCGATCTCGGCGCGCAGGGCGCTGATCTGCTGGCTCGTCTTGTCCTGGTTCACCACCACCTTGTTCTTGATGTTGCGGGCCCTGTTGGCGTACTTGAGCGTGTTCAGGGTCTCCATGAAGTCCCGGTCAGAGGGGCTCACACAGGCGATCATGATGGTTTGGCTTGGGGACGGAAGGGCAGGGTGAGGCACAGTCCCCCCAGCAGGTGGAAACCCAGGCCTCAGCACAGGCCACGTGCCCCCAGACACCCACCCTGGATGAGAGCCCATCCTGGGCCCTTCTGTGTTTTAAAACCAAGGTGTAAACTGGGTTCATCCCTCCCAGAGCCAGAGCACCCACAAGACCCCTCAAGCACATCACACAGCCCTGAGCAAAGGCAGTTGCCCCTCGATGCCTCCCTCCTTGGAGAAGAGGCAGAGAATTCAGTCCATCCCATACTGGGCATCACCACCTGCCAAACCCCAGATCTGCGAGGACTCAGGAGGGGTTTGCACCAGCTGATTCTGCCAAAGCTGCTAAATGCACCTGGRGCTGACGAGGAGCCAAGGCCTTTACATCTGCAAAGTCGTGCCTGGGAGAAGGCATCCCCTCCCCACCAGGCAGCCACTGGCCTCCTGAAACAGCTCCTACATAGCTCCAGAGCCCCTCAGGCCCATCTGCAGGGGGACAGCCCCTGCAGACCTCACCCCAAGCTCAGCCCCACCCAGGACCCCCTTACCTGTTGCCCCCRAGGGAATCCTGCAGCAGGCGGGTGAGCTTGGAGTCGCGGTAGGGCACGTGCACAACTTTCTTGCTCTGGTCTCCAAGGGCACTGATGACATTCCCCAAGGCCAGCTACCAACACAAAGGAAAGCCCCCCGGATTCAGCCCTGGCTGAGGATACAGCTGCAATGTAGCCAGCACAGCAGGCCCGGGGCATGCACTGCAGCACAGGTTTGGGTTGCACAAAGGGCAGGCACAGAGCTTCTCTTAGCCTGGCCTGTGCCTCTCTCCCACGCTGCACTGAGAAGCAGCATCGAGCCCTAGAGTGGGTTTTTTAGCTCAAATTAGCAGATCTCATCCTTTTGGGACCTGCACCACTGCAGCCCTCCCCACAGCACAGGCTTCCTTTGGCAGCAGAGCTGTGCTCTCACCACTGGCACTGTGYGCATTCCTGCCCCCAGGCACGGGCAGCACAAACCCCAGCCGGGACAGTGGCACCCCAACAGCCCAGGGCAGCTCCCAGCAAGACCCAGGAGTGTCACAGGCTTCCCCAGGCAGGCCCTGCCTTGCCACTCCGCCATCCCAGCCCAGGCCGTACCAGGCCGCAGTTGATGGAGATCCCTTCCTTCGCTCTCTCGCCGGTCGCTCCCGTCCGCTTCAGCCTCTCTGAGCCTGCCAGGTCCACGAAGTGAAACTTGGCTGTCAAGGTCTCGTACTCAGTGGCGGGCTGGGACCCATCCAGAAGGCTGGTCACCTCCCCATTCACCTGCAGCCAGGGACACACGAAGGGTCACCACCCCACACTGGGGCAGGCAGAAGCTCCCTTGGCTTCACTCAGATGTCAGCGAGAGCCTGAGCGTTCACCCTCCATATCCAGCCCCCCAGAGATGGAGACACAATCCCAACAGCAGCTTGCTCTGAGCCATCCTGCCTTGGATGGGCTCACCCTCAGCTCCAATTACATCCTAATGCTGCCCCTGGCTGGGAAGAAGACAGACAAATTCCTGCTGCTCTTGGCCAGACTTCAAACCCTCTCCCCTTCCCAAGGGACCTTCATGCATCACCTGGGTACGGAACCCAGGAACAGCCCGGCCAGGAGGCAGGAGCACATCTCACCAGCTCTGGGCGGGCACACACTCTGGTCTGGCACAGGTGGATGGTGAAGATGGCGTGGGACCGGGAGCTCTGCACGTTCATCTGGGTGCTGGCRGTGGTGCGGGAGAGAGCTCCCTGCTTCAGGCACTGGATCAGCTACAACGACACCGGGCTCAGAAGGAAACCTTGAAGCACCTTCTAGGCAGCCAGGACAGACTCTGTGCAGCCCAGTGGGCACACTGACCTTTCCCAGAACGGCCCCGGGGCTGCACCGTCCCATCCTGGGAGAGATCTCCCCCCGCCAAGCCGTCCCCACKCAGCACCTCCCTGGCCCGTGGCACCCGGCTGGCCCCCTCTGCTCTGTGCCTGCCCCGTCCTGCGCCCACCTCATCCTGCGAGCTGATGAGGCGCGACGTGACCCCCGTGGTGTAGATGCTGCCGCTGGCATCCTCGTGGATTTTGATGTTGGATTTGCGGTGGCGGGCGTCAGGGTCGCGCGTGCTGTCGAACAGGTCCAGGATCTCCTCGTTGTAGAGCTGGGCAGGGCAGCGGGTGTGGGGTGAGCAGGAGGCAGCAYGAGGCTGCTCCAGCCCGGCACCGCGGGACTGGGACCGGCAGGASCTGCCCTCTGGCACCCTCTGCCACAGCCCCAGACTGGGGGTGCGTGTGTGCTCACACGCGTGTGCGAGGCTGAGCAGGGGAGCTGCTGTGCGTGCAAGGGCAGGAGGGGAGGCACAAGCATGTGCATGCAGAGAGGAGATGATGCACAGGACCATGGAATCCTTCAGGCTGGAAAAGTCCTCTAAGATCAAGTCCAACCATTCCCCCAGCACGGCCACGTTAACCACTAACCCATGTCCCCAAGTGCCACACCCATGCATCTTTTGAACATCTCCAGGGACGGTCACTCCACTGCTGCCCGGGGCAGCCCGTGCCAATGCCTGACCACTCTTTCAAGGAAGAAATTTTTACTAATATCCAATCTAAACCTCAACTGGCACAACTTGAGGCYGTTTCCTCTTGTTCTTYCCCTTGTTTCCTTGGAGATGAGCCTGATCCCTACCTAGCCTCACCCTCCTGTCAGGGAGTTGTAGAGTGAGAAGGTCCCCCCTGAGCCTCCTTTTCTTCAGGCTGAGCCCCCTCAGCCACTCCTCATCAGACTGGTGCTCCAGACCCTGCCCTGCAAAGCTCTGAGCYGCACTCTGGGGTGGCTGCCCAACCCTGTCCAGTCCCTGGCCCACACAGGCAGCTCTGCTGAGCAGACACCCAGGASCTACACACCCCCCTGACCTTCCTGGCTCACCTGGCCACACRWGCCAGTGAAACCTCACTCTCCTCACAGCTCCCTGAGGTCATCTCTGTCAGGTGGAAAGGGGCAAGGGGACCAGGGAGTGCTGGACAAGCAGGGAAAACTCTGCTGCCCCAGAGCTGACTGAGGATGCCTCCATCCATATCTTAACTGCAGCAGCCCCTCTCAGCCTGGGGTGGAGGGACACCCCTGCCCGTCTGTGCCCTGCTACCACCGTTCAGTGTCAGCCTCTTGCAGGGCGCTGGGTCACCCAAGGACTGCAGGTTCCTGCCCAGCAGAACGGATCAGGCTAATCCGTCCCTGGCTGCCCCAGGTGCCACCGGGCTCCCTGGAGGTTTAAACCTGCTCCCAGGAGCAGTCACAAGACAGGGATCAGCTGGAACAAGCCCTGCGCCCCTGCCAGGGCAGTAGGGCTGGTGACCAGTGCCTGATGCAGCCACGTGCCCCTTCATCCCCCCAGGACTTCAGGACAGGCAGGGAATTGTCCCCRTTTCCATCCCAGCCCACGGGATCCCCAAAGCAGAGCCCCACGAGCTGAGAACAACTGGGAAGGCAGCCAGGAGCTTGGATGGGCCAAGTGCTGGGAAGGGGAGGACACAATGAGGGCTCTGCAGATGGAGACCTAAGTGAGAAGGATTTCTCCAGCAAGGAGGTGACTTTGGGCATTGCTTCCCCTCTCCAGGCCATCAACATCTGAAGACACCCAGATGTGATGGCCAACAAAGCCATCTGGAGGCAAGATCCCATGACAGGGCCCTCCCTGCCCGTCTCCTCGGGGTGCACCCCAGGTCGTGACCCCAACCAGACGAAGCTTGCTCGGGAGCTCAGCTTTGCTCAGCACCACCCTCTGCTTTCTCACTGGGGCCTTGAACCAGTTCCCACTTGCACCTCTTTGCCCTTTCAGCCCAGGAGCAACCCCCAGGGAAACTGCTGTCAACACATGAGGTCCATGGGCTTCCCRGGACAAACTCCTCCAGGGAATGAAGGGGTTAATAGAAGAGGGTCTTGAATCAGAGAAGCCGGGACAGAGGCACAGGAGGATGCATTCTGAAGGTCAGAGATGCAACAAAGGACATGGAAAATAGCACAGTCCTTCCTCAACCCCTCCAAGAGTGGCACTTTCCTCTCTCCCTGTTTCACTGGGAACCCTGGTCCAGCCCCAGCGTAGCAGGTATCCCACTATCCTTGACCTCAAACAGGGGTAAGACACCCCAGAGCCCCTGGATCCCCAGGGGACCAAGCCATAAGACTCTTCCCCATGGTGAGATCTCCTTCCACCCATCTGCAGCCAACAAAACCCAGGTGCTTCCAGTCTCCACTGCACTGGCACACATCCCCAGTCCCACGCCTGTCACGGGGTCCAGCTCTGTCGGGAAGCAGCCAGGACACRGAGGACTCAAGGAGCCCAAGGCATGGGAGGAGAGGAGGGACAGGCCAGGGCCAGGGTGTCCCCCAGACCTCCTGGCACCCACCTCCAGGAACTGGGCGCTGACTTTGAACTCGGGCGCCACCACGCCCTGGCTCTGGGCCGCCCGCTTGCGCTCCTCGATGCCGCGGAAGAGGTGGCTGATGGCCCGCGGGATGATGCCCTGCTCCTCCTCCGAGATGCTCAGGTCGAAGCCAGTGCCCATGGTGTACGTCTTCCCCGCGCCAGTCTGTGCGGGGACAGCGAGGGGGGAGCTGCCTGGGCCCTCCCAGGCTCAGCTCTGCCCAAGGCACCCCACATTTCCCCCTGCTGTGCCACTTGGACCCCCACCGCCACATCAACTCCCACGCTCCCAGCCCAGCCCTGCCACCCCCTCTTCCCACCCAAGGCCACCCCTGCCCCCAGCTCTCACCCAGCCAGGGACAGCTCCRTCCTCTCCATACCCAGGAACTCACACAGCCCCCACCTTCCTCAACCTCTGCAGGTGCCCTCTGAGCATCCCCAGTGCTGCTGGAGAGCCCAGAGCTGAGGGCAGAGCCTGTACCTGCCCGTAGGCCAGCACGGTGGCATTGTAGCCCTCGAAGCAGCCCTCGATGAGCTTCCCCATGCACGTGGTGTAGATGCGCTCCTGCCATGTGTCCAGGTCGAAGACAAAGTCGTAGGTGAAGGCCTTGTCCTTCCCCAGCAGCACCTGGGGCTCCCCGGGCGTCACCGAGGTACAGATGTGACATCCCTCTATCTTCTCTTTGGGCAGCTGRGGGCGGATCCTACGGGAAGAGAAGCAGGCTGAGGGCAGCCCGGTCTTGGTCCTGAAGACGCGAGCACGGCCCRTGCTGTGCACCAACGTGTCCTGGAGTGTGTCCAGTCCAGCACCACCGAGGGACACGACCGTCCCCACTGCTCTGCACTGCTGCAGCCACACCTTCAGTGCTGTGTGCAGTTTGGGGCACCACAATACGAGAAGGACATAAAGGTATTAGGGAGTGTCCAAAGRAGGGACATGAGAATGGTGAAGGGCCTTGAGGAACTGTACAAGAAGCGGTTGGGGTCAGTTGGATTGTTCAGAATGGACAAGAGCAGCCTGAGGTCAGACCTCATCAGGGTCTGCAGCTTCCTCATGAGGGCAGTTCCGATCTCTGCTCTCTGTGACCAGGGACAGGAYCCAGGGAATGGCTGGAGCTGTGCCGGGGGGGTTTAGGTTGGATATCAGGAGAAGGTTCTTCCCCCAGAGGGTGCTGGGGCACTGAACAGGCTCCCCAGTGAATGGTCCTGGCCCCAAGGCTGCCAGAGCTCCAGGAGTGTTTGGACAAYRCTTCCAGGCACAGGGTRGGATTGTTGGGGTGTCTGTGCAGAACCAGGAGCTGGAGTCAGTGAACCYTGTGGTCCCTTCCAGCTCAGGACATTCCACAATCCATGCTGGAAACGTGGCTGATGCAGGCAGGGGACGGGCAGCACCTCTGCCTGTAGCACAGCGCATTCAGGGCAAGGGATGCTCCAGCTCCTGCACCCAGCCACAACCCTGACCCGTTTGTAGCTGAGAACAGAGACTGACACCTCCCAGAAACACCACCAGCCACCTCCAGGGCTGAGGTGACAGGCAGGGCTGGGCACAGACACGGCCGTGCCACGGAGCAGCCCCGTCGGGGACTGGGGCAGAGCCAGCCCCCAGCACAGCCCCACGCGCTCCCAGCACAGCCAGATCAAACCGCAGCTACAAAGGCTTGAAATGCAAAACGCACAAACACCACGGGACAGTCCCCAGAACCCAACCGCCGCCCAGCCCAGCAGCTGTCCCCAGCCGTGGAGTCCCGATGGGACCGGGACRGGGAGGCTGGGCTGGCTCCCGGCTCGGGCAGAGAGCACGACCCACCCATCGCATCCCACCCACTGCACCCACCCCTGCCCGAGGACCGCGGGAGCAGAGCGGCTGGACCTGCACAGCCCCTGCTCCGCTGCATCCCACCCCCGGCACCCACCCCTGCCCGAGAGCCCCGGGAGCAGAGCGGCTGGACCCGCACAGCTCCAGCTGCCCGCGGATGCTCTGGCTGCAGGAAGCTGGGGGCTCCCCGGGGACCCATGGAGAAAGAGGGAGTTTGGAGCCAAGCGCCATGCAAATAGCTCTCATTAGCACTAATGACTGCACGGCTCCCGTCCCCGGGTGCTCCATAAACACAGCTATTAATTCCTCCAAACCGCATCCCTGGCAAGCCACAGCGAGACCTGAGCAGCCGCTGTGTGGATTGGGACTCAGAATCAGGGAATATCCTGAGCTGGAAGGGACCTACAGGGATCATCAAGTCCAACCCCTGGCCCTGCACAGACACCCCAACAATCCCASCCTGTGCATCCCTGGGAGCATTGTCCAAATGCTCCTGGAGCTCTGGCAGCCTTGGGGCTGTGCCCATTCCCTGGGGAGCCTGTTCAGTGCCCACCACCCTCTGGGGGAGGAACCCTTCCCTGATATCCAGCCTGACCCTCTCCTGGCACAGCTTCATGCATGAGGAACTGCTCCCCACCCACCTGGGCCATGTTTGGGGGCACAGGGTGTCCTTGSCAGGGCAGGCAGTGCACAAGCATCCCTTCACCCCCTCACCCCACACAGCAGCATGGGAACAGCTCAGTGCCTCCGTGGATATATTTAGCTCAGCAGCCACAATAAAAAGCAGCTTCTGATGTGCTCAGTCCCAGACTCTCTCCTGTCGCCTTCCCAGGGTCCCACCCTCCTCCAGAAAAATTATCCCTGCCTTTAATTACTTTTGGAGCAAGATGATGTGCTTCCCCCACCCCACCCTAGACAGGCACAGCAGCTGCGGCCCCAGGGAACGGGTAGAGGAACAAACTGGAACCACAGTACGACTGGGAATTTCTTCTCCTCTCAGGAAAAAGGAGAGCAGGTTTTCAGCAAAATGTTTCTTTGTCTCTCCACTCCCCCTCCACTCCCCCCAGCGGATTAAATACCTGCAAGGGGRGTCTTCTGGAGCCTGAGCAGCAGTGCTGGAGTGGTGTGCACATACGAATTTTCCACAGGGGATTTAGGAACCCACTTTGAGCCTGGCTGCGCTGGGCTGTTCCAACACYGACACCAACGTCTGCCCCACTCCCGCTCCCCAAACCTCGCTGCCCAGCCAGCTCCAAGCACCCAAGGAACCCATCCCTCACCCTGGCTCTCCAGCCAGGGGACCTGTGGGGCTGGGGAGGACMCATGGGGTGGAGAGGATGCAGGTGCCAGCCCTCAGTGTGCTCCCCCATGCCATCCTGCCCTGTCTCCCCAGCACGAGAGAGACGCAGGAATCCCCCAGGAAGGTYCTGCCCTTCAGGCAATCGGCCAAGCATCACCCAGGGATGTCCCTGGGAGCTGCTGCCAGCTGGGGGATGAACACTACAGACCATGAGAGCGGGACGGGTGCAGCAGGAGGGCAAGGATGGGCACCAGCTGCCAGAACTCACGTGGGAAAGCACWGAGACACCACACAGCATCATGGGGGTCTTATGTGGCCACCAGGAGACATCTCAGAGGGTTTGTCCAGGCCAGTGCAGCTGCTCCTCCTGCTCCCCAGTGTCCAACTGCCCCAGCACCAGAGGGTCGCAGCCCTGCCCTCTCACATCACCAGGCTGGGCACTGGGCAACATCAGACCCTGCTTGGGTCAGGGAGGTGTTCACATGCAGTTCCAAGTCATGCCCAGGCACCACGACACCTCCTCCAAACAGAATCATGGAATTGTTTAGGTTGAAAATACCCTCTAAGATCACCAAGTCCAACCATTAACCCAGTCTGCCATACTCACCACTAACTCATGTCCCCAGGTGCCACACCCACACATCTTTTGAACACTTTCAGGGATGGCRACTCCACCACTGCCCTGGGCAGCCCATGCCAGGGCCTGACCAACCTTTCAGGGAAGGAATTTTCCCTAATATCCTACCTAAACTTCCCAGTACAGCTTGAGGCCATTTCCTCTTATCCTGTCCCTTGTTCCCTTCGAGCAGAGCCTGACCCCCCCGGCTGCCYCCTCCTGTCAGGGAGTTGTGGAGAGCCAGAAGGTCCCCCCTGAGCCTCCTTTTCTCCAGGCTGAGCCCCCCCCGGCTCCCTCAGCCACTCCTGGTGCTCCAGCTCCTTCCCCAGCCCCGTTCCCTTCCCTGGACATGCTCTGGCCCCTCAGTGTCTTTTTTCTTGTGAGGGTCCCAAGACTCCCCAGGACTGGAGGTGCCCCAGCAGTGCCAGCTCAGGGACGGGCACTGCCCTGGTCCTGCTGGTCACACCATGGCTGGTACAGGCCAGGTGTCATTGGCCTTCTTGGCCACCTGGGCACACCTGGGCTCATGTTCAGCCACCGCTGACCAGCATCCCCCAGGTCCTTTCCTGCCAGCAGCTTTCCAGCCCAACATGACAGAATCACCTACACAGAGATGAGCAACTCTGGTGGCCATAAAGTCACCATCTGAGTGTGTTCTGGCACTCCTTGTCCCTACCACTACCAAAAAGGATCCTGGCCATGTCCTGGCTGTTCATGGGCCCACAAGAACTGTGATGCTGTCAGGGTCCAACCCGTGAATGACAGCGATGCTCCCTCACCTGTATCTGCACACAGCCAACCTGCCCTGCACCCAGCCACGAGCCACCGGCCCCGAGCACAGCTTGTGTCGGCCACTGGGACCCACAGCAGAGCCAAACACACCRGGCTGCCCCGGCCTACAGGGCTGGGACACCCACCGAGAGCCCTGCTGCCCTCCTGGCAGTCCAGGGAGGAGAGGGCCAGCAGGACGCCGGTGGCACCAGCCACCCCTCCCTCAGCTCCCTGCGCAGGGACGGTGACAAGGGATGGAGAGCCAGGACACAGCTGCACGGTCCCAGCCTAATGCTCCTGCCAAGGAAACCTTCCCAGGCACCYGGCACACCAGGCAGGAGGTGGATGGAGGCACAGACAGAGGAGCGGGCAGGGGTGGGGAACATCCCTCCCCAAGYGGCAGCTCTCGCTGGGGCGGTGACAGGCATCGCAGCAGGAGCCTGATCCAACATCAGCGTCCAAAGCCATCAGCACGAGCGCCACGAGCGCCAGGAGAGCCGCAGCCACGCAGGGACACAAAGGAGACCTCGGCTGGAGCGTCTCCATCGCTCCCCTCGCCGTCCCTGCCGGGCTGGCAGGCTCTGAAAGCGCCGTCTCCAGGGCCGGGCTGCCAGGGAGAGCGAGCATCTGGGAGGAAGGGGGGAGCGGGCCCTGCACCCCGAGGGGCAGCAGCTCCGGCAGGCACAAAGGGAGAGTTGTTCTGCACCGCTGCCCCGTGCCAGGCTTGGGGAGCGGAGGAGGGGCTGGGAGCCGGGTGCCAGGTGGGCACGGAGAGGCGGCTCCGCGGCAGGGTCGGCTCGGGGCTCCCTGAGCCCGGCAGGCGCCGCCCCCCGGGGGGACCCWGCCCATCCCAGCACCTCAAGCCCTACAAGAGGCAAGGGGATGGGGTTGAACACGCTGGGCACGGCCAATATCCCCCCTTCAGGGCTGCACACAGCACTGACCCCACCAGCCTGCTGTACTCCCAAGGGAGGCCGTCTCCTCGCACAGGAAGGCACAGCCTGGCTGACGTGGACTGCTGGGTTCACGTCCTCCCCACCCAACTGTCTGAGCTTCCTGTCTCCCAGCCCACTGCCATGGCAACCCCAAGGGGCTCGGAGCATCCTCCGGCGCCCSGCACTTCACCAAAGCCATGGCAGCACACTGCCACAGCCCTCCTGCACAGAGCCAGAGCAGAGCCCACCCCASCAAACTGCCTGCACCCATGGCCAGGCAGGTTCCGGGCCACACCATCCTGCTGAGACACRGCTGCCCTGGGGCAGGGCAGGAATCCACCCCACTCGSCCATCCCACCAAGGATGGCCAACAGGAGAGGGTGGGCACAGGGGCAGAGGGACCCAGACCCGYCACCCAGGATCACCCACATCACACAGGGGCTGTTCCACCTGCCAGTGAGCCTGAGCACACACCCCCTCCAACATKTCCCAGCACTGGCAGGGGGCTATAGGGCAGCCACTCAGACTGGGGGGGTCACAAAGAGCTCCTGTCCCTCCGAGACCTCTCTGCAAGGCAGGGAAGCTGCCTGCAGACCCTACAAAGAGCTGCTCCTCTTCTCTCCCTAGGAGGCTGCCCAGCCAGGAAGGGCTGGTTTCCCAGGGAGCAGAGCCAGAGAGCTGGAGAGCGGTGGGTGGAAGAGCTCCATGGGATTTTCCCTCTCTGTGCCAGGCCCCAGAGGCTCGTGGCCACTACCTGTTGTCCACCTTGCCTGCAGAGGGGCAAGGCTGCCCACTGCAATGCTGGTGAGGCACTGCCCCTGGCCCAGCCACGGCATCAGCCACCGTGGGCTGGCAGAGGCTGGAGCTGGCAGAGCCCAGCAGCGGCACAGCCCAGCCCTGCGAGCCTGTCGGGACAGGAGGGAGGGACAAGCCCAGGCAGCACCAGGCTCTTCCCCCCACCCTGCCTGCACTCATCCTGCTCTATCTCTGTGCACCCTGCTCCCCACATCATCTGCATTCACCCCATTTCCCCTCCCCACGTGACCTTGCATCACCCCACTCCTCCCATGGCCCCATCCCTCCCCCCTGTGTCACCAGCTCCCTCCAGCCCTACCAGCACCAGAGCTGCAGGAGCATCTGCCCAAGAGCCCGGGCCTGCACACAGCTCCCCTGCCAGCCCCTCTGCCCCCTGCCAGCCCCTCTGCCCCCTCTGCCCCCCGCCCACTTCACTCTGCTCTGCCCCAAGCCTGCCCTCCGAGCTCGGCAGCTGCCCAGTAATCCCACCCAGCAGCCCAGGGCAGCCAGCAGGAGCAGCTCTCACATCCTCTGGTGCTCTCCCAGGACATCTCAYGGGCCAAGGACAGCCCAGGCATCACAGACGCAGCAGGTGAGGCTGTGTGTGGCACATGGGGTGCAGCACAGAGGTGTGTGGGGCGCTCAGCTCAGCCAAGCAGCTCCCCAGGGTAGGATCACAACAAAGGGCTCCAGGTTTTCCCACATCTCCAGGCCAACACCTCAAGCATGGGTGGGGCTGCCTACCCTCACCAGTGGCTCCCTGGGCCCAGATCCCATGGGACGATCTGCCACCTTGCCTGGGAAGGGATGTCCCAGCCCCATTCTCCCTGAGCACGGGGACCCAGGAGAGGGCTGGCTGCCAAGGGCTGGCTCTCTGCACTCAGGTTATATTGGACACAAACCAAGACAAAGTTCAGCATTTAATTACAGCGGCAGGGAAGCGGCTCAGCAATCAGAGAAAATTGAATCAGGCTCCCCGGGGACTGCCAGGTCTGGTCGGCAAATGGTCCAATTAAGAGATATAGCCAGGCACCTCCCAGGAGAAGCAAGCACAGCACAGAGACCCCCGCAGCCCCCRTGCCCCAGTCAAACCCTGCCAAGGCAGAGGGTGCCACAGCCAACACGACTGGACCAGCACTCGGGCAAGACAGAGCTCCTGGGCAGCCTGGGGACACCCCACGGAGCTGAGGTGCACCCAAAGGCCCACTGGGCACAGCCCAAGGGGGGACATGCCTCCACCCCACATCCATCCCCCAAGGAAGCCACCCCAATACCGCCCAGCCTGCTCCCCTGCAGGGCAAACCCCGCTGCCTTGGACCCCAGAGCCCCCTGGGCTCCCCCTAATCCTCCCACTCCAGACTTTCCCAGGCTTAGGGAAACCTTTAAATCAGGCCCTGGCAGGCAGCATGTGCTGCTCATTAGCTCTGGCAGGAGCACGCGGCTCTGAGCGGCACCATCTGCTCTGCGCTGAGCCCACGGCGGGGCAGGGACGAGGGACACGGCGCTGCCTGCACGGGGCCAGCGCCAGGAACACCCAGCCCGGGCAGGGGCAGAGACCAGCAGGGCCCAGGGGATGCAGGAGTCGTGCTCTGCTCAGCCTAGAGGGGAGCAGGAGCCAATCGAGTTTGGGATCTCCCCGGACTCCACCTTCACCCCCAATGCCTTCAACTCCACCTGGGACCTGCCCAAGGGGGACACCACGGGGATGTTTGCAAATAGCAGACCCAGCATTGTCGCCTGTAAGGGGGTGCAGTGTCACAAACCCCCACGTGGGGTGGGAACACACGTGTGGCAGCACACATGATGTGACACATGCCCAGCCASGGCCCCCACTCCCCTCCCGCCATGCAGGAACAGCCCCAAAACCACTGGCTCAGCAGCTGTGTCAGCAGTGAACACAGAGTTAAAGGAAACCATCAGTCACCAGTAGACCCTGGGCCTGACGGGCCATYAGCCTGAGCCTGCAGGGCACAGGAATGCCACAGATCTGATGGAGACAGACGGACACRCTCCCCCACCCAACTCTGCACCCCGGGACTGAGGCTCCCATTTCSTCCCAAGGCAGTGAATCACATCCACAGGATCTCTCCCTTTCCCAGGTGCCCCTGCAAGGTCCCCACCTCCCATTTCCACCCCAGTACCACTATGGTGTGCCCATACTGGAGATAAGGCTTCCCTGGAGCCGGCATGCTGGCAACCCCCAGTGCTCTCTGACTGCCACTGGGGAAACAACCACTCGACCCAGGCAGCAGACACTGCAGCCCCTGAGCCCACAGGGAACACCAGAGCAAACCTGCCCACGAGACGTGGGAGCAGGTGGCACAAAAGATCCCCTCCCCAAAACACAAATAAATGCCAAGCCCTCGGCCAGCAGGATGGGGGATGGTGTGAAGCACCCAGGAGCAAACCTGGTCCTCCATCCGGGCAAGGAACAGGGAACGTTTTGCCCTAATGCCTCCCTAGGGCAGGTGCAGCCTGAAATAATGGCTGAGCAGAGACCACAGCACCACGGACTGAGAGACCCTCTGCCCCAACAGGAGGAGCTGGGTTGTGCTGCCCAGCCCTGCAACACTGGGCCAGGGAACTCGGTGCTTGAAGAGCAGAGGAAAAGGAGGAGCAGGAGCTCAGCTCCCTGCCAGCATCAGCCACCTCCTCCCAGCCCAGAGCAGGGATGCAGACATCCCACTCTGCCAAAGGCGGGCATGGGCGGTGGGCAGGGAGGTGTCCACAGCCCCACACAGTTCCATGGGGCGGGTGGAACACGGGACAGGGCAGCTTGGGGCCAGGCTCTGCTACAGCAAGCTGTGACAAGAAACCTTCCCCACCTGTGTCAGGCTCCAGGGAGCTGCAGAGAAGGGAAAGGGATTCCACTGGGATCCCCAAAACCTCAGGCTCAGCCCCTAACTCTCACTTGGAAATGGGGGTAATGGCTGTATGGCATCAATATGGAGAGAGGAGAGGGACAYATTCCAAGCAAGGTGAGGTGGCCTCCACCCACACAGCAGTGCAGTGCCAGAGGGGACACGAGGACAGGCCAGGGCAGCCCTGGACCAGCACTGGACCAGCTCCTGCTCTGCCCAGCGAGGGAAGGGGGGCGGGCAGGTGGCCAGTCACTGTCCCTTCCACCAAGCCAAAGTAAAACCCATCAGCAACCGGCCAGGGTGCAGAGTCACCCCYGGCACACTGATCTCCTGCAGCAATCCCAGCGGCAGCTGCCCTCACAATCCAGCACATCCCAAATGTGCCGGCTGTTTAACCAGCGGCACGGAGTGTTTTGACAGCCTCCAGCAGGAAACAGCCCTGTGGGACCACCGGGGCCAGCCCCCACCCCTGCAGGAGCAGCACTACAGCCACYGGCCAGGGCTGGCTCCGTGGTTCACACTGGGCTCACAGGGGGTATCGCCTTCCCTCTCCTGGGGCCAGGAGCCATGTTCCTGACAGCTTTGTTTGGGGCTTCATCTCCTGCAATTTTCTCCTGCCTCCAATTTCACTGCCGAGGCAGCAGCTGCCTCCATCCTGTGGCTGATCCTTGGGAGGCCCTGGCCTGGCCCTGGCCTCCCAAGCTCCCGAGGCTCCACGGTGCTCGCCCTGCCGATGGGTGCTGCGTGCAGGCACCCGAACCCTCCCCAGGCTGCCCGGCTGCGGGCGGTGGCACACGTGGTGAGCCCGCGGGGTGCAGCCCTGCTCCCCCCTCGCCCCAGCTCCAGCGCCTCTCGAACATTTCCGCTGGAAAAACCRACTGAGAGCCTCATTGAAGCCAGGCACAGAAGCCCTGCGTGCACACACCTGGGCTCAGCACCGCCCCGGAGCCCGTGGAGTCCCCAACACCTCCCTGCAGACCGGGGAGGCCACTGTCCCCCTGCCCTCTGGGACCCACACCCCTGGGGCGCAGCAGGCGTGGGAGCCCCAAAGCGAAAGCGAAGAGCAGCAGCTCGCCCGGATGGGCTCAGCCCAGCAGCAGAACAGGCACGGGGCCCGCCCCCAGGGCTGAGTTGCCCTCAGGAGGTGCCAAGGGTGGAGAAGGGGGCCTGGGTGCCCACACCGGTGGTCTGCCAGCCCAGCACCCTCAGGATACAGCAGCCTCCTGAGAGCTTTCCTTCCCGGGATCAGGGTCGCTCCCCAACCCTGCAGTGGGAGATGGAGCACCCCAGGGCCGTGCTCAACACCAGGAGGGGCTTCCCCCCTCCCCCCTTCCCCTACCTCTCCCCCTCCAGACAGGCAGGAGACAGGCACATCCCATGCCTTGGGATAGCACTGATTGCCTTATCTCTGCCTGCATGGCCCTGTGACATCTGAGCAAAGTCAGCTCAACACCAGCCAAAGCTGGCAGGAGGCAGTGACCCCCACAGGGCCACAYCGAAGGGGCCCTGAGCTGCAGCAGCAGCAGCGGATGGTGGGCAGCAGGTACTGGGGCTGTACCCCCCTCTCCCCACGGCAGCCCCTGGGCAGCACGGACACTGGCACGAGTTGGGATCACACCACCTTGCCAGCTGGACCCAAATCTATCCCAGAAGAGCTAATTTGGAAGGGCTACAACTTCACTTCCTCAGAGACTGACTCCAGCTGGTTCCAGAAACTTTGGATTCACAGAGAGCATCCCAGCAGGCAGAGAGCCCCGGCCATGTGGCAGTAGAGATGCCAGGGCCCTGGCAGGGCTGGAGCCCAGCTGATCCCACCACCAGGCCTTTGCCAGCTCAGCCACTTGGCCAAAGCACCCCCACGGGTGCCCGATGATGGGGGAGGGAGGGATCCAAGGAGGAGCTGGGAATCACTCCCCGAGGAAGGAGCCAGCAGTGCGCTATCGGTGTGGAGCACAGAGCATCGCAGCAGGAGCGTCTGCGAGAGCAGCAGAGCACTGGAGGTTGCAGAGTTTAAATAAACTTGAAATACGACTCAACTTCCTTCCCCAATTTCACAAGCTCCGTTTCCTGCGTCTCCGCAGCCGGCCAGGCGTGCTCAGTGCCACGGGCGGCTCTGGCACGGGGGATGCCACTGTCTCCAACGAGCYGGCCAGTTTGGAGGTGCCCTCAGGGAGCAGCTCCGCAGACAGCCAGGCTGCTCAGGCCTCCAGCCAAGGAGTTTAATGGCCTCTGGGGTCAATATATGCCATCAGCCCTTCCTGACACTGCAAAACTACYGGGCTGAGCTCTGCTTCCTGCCACCAGCACGGCGAGTCCCGCTCCCCCRCTCACTGCGGCTGCAGGAGCTGGCAGCACCCGGCTGCAGTCTTGGGGGGGGCTGTGGGGAGAGGGGCTGCTGAGCCTCGGGGCACAAATCCCTGGCACAAACCCCAAACGAAGGCTGCGCTCCTAGGGAGAGGGCAGGAGCCGGGAGCTGCTGCACGGCTGCATTGCAGGCACCCCTGTGAAGGTCACCTAGAGAAGGAARCGGCGGTGGCTGTCTGAGGAGGGGTGGCCCCCCAGCACTGCCGTGGCAGGCGCAGCTTCCTGCTGGGACCGTTACCCAGCGCAGGGCACGCGGCTCGGCCTGGCTCTGCCGCTTCCTCCCGCCCGCGGAGACAGCGGGCACGCTCCGGGCTAAGGGTGAGCAAAGGCAGGCCCCGCTGGCAGAGACGGTGACGCCGGGGCAGGATCCAGCCCTGCSCTGGCAGACAGTGCAGGTCTGAGCCGCAGGTACAAGGTACAGCGACAGATCAGCCCCTGGGCCAGCAGGAGCTGCTGGGCCTGCGTTTCCCTGTGCTGACGGCAGCGCTGCCGCAGGTACCGGCCATTTCCCTCCCGTCTCCCTCCCGGCACGCGGAGAGCCCAAACAACGGCCCCGCAACGCAGTCGGCGGCTCAGCACCCGGGTTCTTCGGGACCCCAGTGCAAACAGGGCAGACAGGGGCCTCGAGGGGAAGGGGGGAACCCGTGAGGCTGACAGGGAAACACCACAGCATCGCTCCTGCCTGCTCCTGCCAGACCAAGACAACCTGCGAGAACTGGGGTGCACAGATCCAGCATCTCTGTTCCACCGTCCCTACTGCTCCCACCCTAAGGGCTCTGTGGGACCACAGATATGGGTCCTGGTGGCTGTGGCACCTCTTGACGTCAGCTGGACCAGCCCCAGCCATTTGACCCCAGCAGCCCGGAGTGCAATCCACGAACACCACCATCACTTCCCAGTGTCCCTGGCCCTTCCCCAGGTCCCATCTCCCTCCTACCAGCAGCGCAGACACACAGACCCCAAAGAAATGGCACAGCTGGCCCATTCATGTTATTATCAAGGGACAAAAGGGGAGCTTTGATCCGTGTCCTGCTGCATCCCACAAGCATTCAGTCTCCTYCATGCTCTGATTGCTGAGAGAGGTGGGATCTGGGGCAGGTTTGCTTCGAGRGTGGGGGAATCTTGGAGAATCCTGCAGCCCGGCTGCTCCACCGGCAGGGTGTCACCAGCACTCACAAAGGAAAACCTYGCTTTGCTCCCAGCCCAGCACAGGAGGGGACCCAGCCCCAGCCCCCCGGGGCTGCTGTGGCAGAAAAGGTGGGTGGTCTGCGAGGGGAACAGCTCAGTGCTTGCACACTCAGCTCAGCATCAGAGCCACCTTCCTGCATGGCGCCGCGACCTGACGGCTTTGTCTTGCATCCTCCTTGCTCCCAGCCCTTCTCCTTTGTCCTCCCGACTCACCTCCACCATGGCACCGCCCCACCTGCCCGGCTCCCACCGGCTGCACTGAGTGGGATGTTGGCTCAGTCCCKCAAGGAAACGGTGGAAAAGGGTTGGACCTCTCCCCCCTCCCTTGTTCCTCACCATGGCCACTCCAGCCCCACTGCAATGCTGCATATCCCAGTCACCTCCCGGCTGCCACCCCCTGCCCAAGCCCTAGCCAGCCCAGGACCCCACTGCTGGAAGGGACTTGAGGCATTAGGAGAGCCCAGCAGAAACGACCCCACAGCCGCCATCCCGAGTGGCACCCACCCTATCTCCAGGATGATGTGAAAAGGCATCATCCCGAGAGGAATGCAGGGTGGAGACGGGAGGAGTCTGACCAGGAAAAAATCTCCACCCCCAGCATCGGCATTGCTCGGTTCCCGGGTCAGTGTCCTGGCACAGGCACTGTCCTGGCACAGGCCCCCCTGCCCCCGCGCAGGCACCCCAGCAGCACCCGCAGCAGGGGCTGCCGTGCCTCCGCCTGCAGCTCCCCCATCCTTCACAGCCGAAGCCTGGCCTCAGCCCTCGGCCTCTCGAAAGGAGAACGGCAGAAAATCCCCTCCGGCCGCTCGCAGGGCGAGCAGGCTGGAGGGGCAGGGGGAGCGGGGAGGTGTCGCGGTGCACACACACGCGTGCACACGCACACAGCCCCGCACATCCGCGAGCACACGCACACACAGCCCCACACCCACCCGCTCTCCCTCCATCACCGCCGCCGCACCAGCAGCATCTTTTGTGCTCCCAGGCAGGGCCCGGGCAGTGCCCCCCGAGCCCCGGAGCCGTCCCCGCGGCCGCCAGCCCCCGCCCTGCCCGTGCCGGCGGGGGGACAGGGGACACTCCTGCCCAGGCGGCCCCGCGGGGGCAGGCGCGGCGTGGCCGGCCGGGCGGGAGGGGCTGTGGGGCCGGGCTCCCACAGGGTCCGATCCACTCCCACACCACGGGCCCGGCAGATGCGACCGCCCCGGCACGGGCACGGAGTGAGCGGGGGGCGGCCGGTCCCTTCCCCCGCGTGACGGCGGCTCCGGTCGCGACAGGGTCCCGAGCGGGGCAGGGTCCCGCGGGGCCGCTCCGGGGGGTTCAGGTCCCCTCTTTCCCCGGGGACTCCTTCCTCCCGGCGGGGCAGGGAGCGGCAGAGCCCCCCCGCCGCGGACCGCACGTACCGGCCCGGGCACGGCGCTCACAAAGACAAGGGTGACACCGGGGGGTGTCACCCGCCCCCGCGGGGCTCGGCCCCGCCCGGCCCGCGCCCCCCGAGCTCCCGCAGCCCCCCGAGCCCCGGCGGGCTCAGAAGCCGCCAGCAGCTCCTCTGCGAGGTGCGGGTCTGCAGGCGCATTGTTCCCAGCACAAAGGACACCGAGATACCGCATCGTTTCCCACCACCCAGCGGGGGGCGGGCAGGGACCCCCCCCCCCCCCCCCCCCCCCCCCCCC
>JACAXG010000081.1:2679145-2722286 GCA_018881555.1 Amblyornis subalaris | reverse complement strand
GGACACGGGCACGACACAGACACAAACACGGACACGGACACGGACACGGACAGGCACAGGGACACGAAAACAGACACGAACACGGGGACACGGGCACAGACACAAGCTCGCACTCACTCACACTCGCTCACTCTTATTCCCACTCACACCCGTCAGCCCCAGTGCCCTCTGCTGGGCGCACGAGCTGCTCCGGGCTGTTCTGGGTTTATCGGAGCTGTGCCCGGGCTGTGCCGGGGCTGTTCCGGACGGTACGGATGACACATTTCCACGTGGTTGGCATCACTCGGGTACTTCCATGGCTCCACTAGATCCCATCCCAGAGAGAGCTCTGTGGTGTTTGGGGGTGACACCCAAACTGGCAGGGCAGGGGTGAGCTCAGTGCTCCTGACAGAGCCGCTGGAACTGTCCAAGGCTGCGCTGAGAGCCCATCCCGAGAGGACAGGGGATGAGGCTGACGGCATGGACGGGATGGTGCCCGGGTGCCAGTACAGCTCTCCAGCGTGTGCAGTGCCTACTGCGGGGCTGTGGGGTCCGCACAGCAAGCTGGGCACCCCCGCAGCAGAGGGCAGTGCCCGCAGWGCCGTGCCACAGGGCCATTGGCTCCATCCTAGGAGCTGGTCTTGGGAGACTGGTGAGGGAGAAACGTCCCGAGGCCATCAGAGAGCAGGACTGGAGACAGGCAAGCGCTGGGGGGGCTGAAGGAGTTGTGGTTAGGGCTCTCCTGAGTTGCACTCATGTTGCTGGGGCTGATGGCAGCCTGGCACAGACAGGCTCAGCAGGAGAAAGCATCTTCCAGCAGATATGGGACCTACAGGGGACTCCTGGCTCTGCAGGCTGGTGTCAACGTCAGGGCAAATAGCAATGGAGAGTGAGGGCAAACTGAGGCACGTGGAGGTTTCTTTTGAGGAGTCCAGGCTGTATCCTGGGAGAGGGAGAGCCAGGACACGCCTGCACTGGTGGCTGACAGCTGGAGAGTCAGTGCTGAGSCCAGCACGGAGCCCAGCACCGAGCCCAGCACCTATCCTCTGCTCTGGGGTCTGGGTACCTTCACCCCATCCACTCGTGCTCCTCTTGGGGTGCCAGGACCGTGGGCCRTGTGCACGCAGGACTCTGCATCCTGCGGGAGCTCCTCAGTTCCTGCTGGGATGGGTTAAGTCCCAGGGCACCATACACTGGTACAAAATCACAGGRATGAGCAGAACATGGTCTCTCTGTCTCCCTGCAAGGATGTGAGGAGCCGGTATTCCTCTTTCTTTGTCCCATGTTTGCAAGGACACCTGGTCCAGGGTGCAGTTCCCACCCTGAGCTGCTGGTTTTCCTGAGGCTGGGCTCTTCCCCACTGAAGCTCCAGGCAGAGAGGGGCAGTGGCTGTGCCACGATGTTGCTCTCTTCCTACTCCCACGTGCCAGCTGTACCACAAATCACATCTGTCCCCCAGGTCAGCTACAATCAGCTTAAGAAAGACACCACACACACCCCCCTCAGATGAGGCAAATCATCCCCCGTGCAGCCACAGACCCCAGGAGAGGGTGCAGAGGCCCCACCACCTTGGTATTGTCCCCACCAGAGTGTCACCCTTCATGTTTAGAGCCTCCGGTGAGCACCCACCTGTCCTGGCAAGTGATACCCGCAGACCCACATCTCCCTAAACCCACCAGGAGACCGTGAGCACTCACCCCATAACACATCCCTGACATCCCCTGGCACAGCAGCTGCCAGAGCCACAGTGCCAGCCCCCCACGCCCCTTCCTCAGCAGTGTGTGTGKGAGGGTTTGTGTGAGGGGTGTAGGTGCTGCCCCAGGCTGAAGAAGCAGAGGAAGGGATGCAGCAGTTTCCCCCACACCATCCCTCTCTGCTGGCTGCCGGCGCCGGGGGAAGCTGCAGTGCCACGGCCGGGCGGGAGCTCAGCAGCAGACGGTTCCCCCGATTGAGTTCATCACGGCCGTGCTGGCGCTGAGGCTGGCTCATCGACCTGCCCCTCCCCCGGGACCCATCCGCCCTCTGCACTTTAATATGGATTAGGTAATGAAGAGCCCCCCAGTTCCCAGTTACACCGGGCTGGGAGCCCTCGGGAGCCAGATCCCACCGAAGAGCAGGGCTGGAGATGGGGCTGCCCCAGGGCTCAGCACCCAGACCCCACGGGGGGCACTGTGGGCTCTCAGGCAAACCGTGGGCAGCCCCAGGGAGGAACCACCTCGGCTGCTGCTTGGCACCAGCGCAGGCAGTGCTGGGAGCGCTGGCAGGAACAGCCCCACACTGCCCTGGCAGGAACAGCCCCACAGTGCCCTGGCCCGTGCCCCCCTGAGCCGTGGGGATGTCACAGGCTGAAGGAGACCTCCCCAGAGAGCAGGCTGAGCCATGGATGCCTGACCCCAGGAGCGCAGAGTGGAGATGGAGAGAGGGGCAGGAGTGGCATCACAGGGTCCACCTCTCCTCTTGGCCAGCCCCAAAGCTGCTGCCCCAGCCTGAACGTGCTGTCACGCCTCTGCCCCAAGCCCCGTTTCACACACGGCTGGGATAGGGAGCCAAGAAGCCCCMAGGCCTCATTTTGCTGCCCAGCCCCTGGTACATCTCCTTCTCACAGGCCAGGCTCAGCTGCAGGAAGGACCCTGCAGGCTCCGGCAGAGACATGAGGACACTGGATCCAGCTKCTGGGATACCAGGAGATCCCCAGAGCTTGGCAACCTGAAGATGACTGGACTGGAGGCTGCCACGTGAATCACTGCCAGCTCTGGTTAACCATGGTCTCACATTTGCAACCCCCTCGGCTGGCTGGGCAGCAGCAGCCATGGGCACAGGCTGTGCAGGCAGGGTGGCAGAGCAAGGAGSGCAGGGGCATCCAGAGTCACACAGCAGGAACACTTTAATGACCTGTCCAGCTCTTGCAAGACCCTGCTGGAACAGCATTGTCCTGTCCTGCACCAGCATCCCAGAGACCTGTCCCAAAAATAATACCACAGCTGGCCAGAGTTCCCCAGGAGCACAGGCAGAAGCRAGGAGCAGTGCAGCTCTGCTCCAGCACCCCCTGCGAGCCCCTGGCAGGACCCTGGGCTGCTGCAGCGGGGGGCTCAYGGGCGAGTGGCAGCGAGGGTCTTTTGGGAGGGGACTGCACCGAGCCCTGGGGAGCTGGCTGGGGATGCTGCTGAGGTGTCCACTGGGACAGAGCCAGTTCTCGTGCCCTGAAGTGTTTCTCTTCCCTTGAGCAGCTCCACGGCTGCTCTCTCCACGTCATCCATGTCCAGCTGGCTGCTGGCTGCCATCTCGTCCCTGGTCACTGCTACGAATGATGAGTCTCGGGCCAGAGCCCCAAGGCCCCCGGAGGTCAGAGCCTGTGCACAAGATGAGATCACAGCCCRTGGGTGCTTGGCCTGGGGAGGTGCCCCGGGCACAGGGACCCACCCTCTTCTTCTCCCTGCTGCCCTCTGTGCTGGCACAAACCCGCTGCTCACCCTTGGAGCTAAGATTTGCCCCCCAACCTCCCATCATGGCATGAGCACGGTATCCCTGGAATTTCCGGCCATCCCTGCCCTTCCCTCTGCCAGGCTGTGCCCTTGCCTTACCTCCTGTATGAGGAAGGTGATGGCTGGGGTGGAGGATGTGCTTGGCTCACCAGTTTCTCCCTGCTGGAACGTTGAGCTGGGTGCTGTTCCTGTCACAGTGCCATCCTCTCCGGGCAGCTGGGTGAGAGGAGCACAGAGCTGCAGCCTGGGCTGGGGCACTGCCCAGGGAAGACCTCTCCCATGTTAGTGTGGGGGCTGCAGGTTCTGCCCCCTGTCCCTGTCCAGTGCCTGGATGGGCAATGCCATCCTGCTGGAGTTCCTGSGTCCAGGGCACCCCCAAAACAGGACCAGCAGGGCCATGTGAACAGAGAGCTGGGAACCAGCCCTGGCCCCTGCCCTGGCCCCTGCCGGGCACGAGGCACTGTGCCCAGCAAAGAGCAGCCAGGGGAGCACGGGAGCAAATGTGACACCCTGCTTCTGCCTGCCCTGGCTCTGGAGGCACATGGGGAGCCAGAGGAATGTGCTTCGAGCTGTCCCAGCTTGGGGGAGCTCCCCACGACTGCTGCAGCAGTGGAGTGGGGGCCCAGCTCCATCTCCAGGCTGATCCAAGAGGCAAGCTCTGGCAAGGCTGGATTCATACCATGAGCCTTAGAGAGTGGCTCCCTCCCAGCACAGCTGTGACAGCCTTTCCTAGGATGGGAGGGAGCTTCACTCATGTTCCCCACATCACATGGCCCCTCTGGACATGCACTGTCCCTTTTACCTGCTGGGGGAGGAGTGGTCCCGGTGATGGGGGACCCCCAGAGGTGACCCCTCGCCTCCTGCTCAGCCTCTCCATGGGTATGGGGCGGTGGTGCTCTGTGGAAAGGTAGGGACATCACATGGGTACAAAAGCAAGGGCACCACTGCCAAACAGAGCTGGGAACAGGCTCGCTAGGTTGGGGGAAATAAAGGGTTTAGGAGTTCAGCAGCACCCGAAATCGCAGTGCCTGCCCACTGCCTGTGCTGGYTCCTCACCCAGAGCTGGGAAAGAGAAGTCCCTGTTTGAGAAAACGAACACGCTCTTGTGTCCCTGCTGCTGTGGGAGGGCCACTGCTCCCCCAGCCTGGGGCACTGTGTCCATGCTTCATCACCCCAAAGGCTGGAAGGAGGGAGAAGGGTCTCCTGGAACTCTGCAGACAGGTCCTGCTGGGCTCAGTGCTCTCAGCAAATCTTCGACCTGTTGGGGCCTCATCTCTTCCTCCCACCCATCAACATCAGACCCYTCCCCTGCCCTGGCCCGGTCCCGAYCCCCCAGCAGAAGAAGGAAGCTGAGACTCACCCCGCACCCGACACCTGGGTGCTGCTGGCACCGTCCTCCTCAGCACCTCATCCTCGAACTGCACCCTGCCAGGGGCAGGCAGGGGGGTCAGCCCAGTGGGCACCACGCACTGAGCCCAGCTCCACCCGTGGGTGCAGCCCTCCCCACCTTCTCCACCCTGGGGGGASAGACCTGTAGGGACAACTGGAACAGATGAACAGGGTGGAGACCCCAAGAAGTAGGACTCAGTACATCCTCTTACACTGGTAATCTCTGTCCCTTCTACTTGTGCCCAGGCAGGTGCTGGTGGCCCCAACCTGGGCCTTGGCACTCAGAGATTGGCAGGTAAGGGGGAGGGACAGTTCCTGCAATCCCTGGAGCCCTGCTGTCCACCTCCACCCTCATGGCACTGAGGTGAAGGAGTGACGGGAYGGGAATTCCTAGGCCAGGGTGCAGCCAGCTGCCAGGACAGCCCCAGGGGAGCCCCTGGCATGGCCAGCACTGCCCCTGCTCGCCAGCCCACTGAGGCTGACCACACTCACCCCTCCGGCCAGTCGCTGCTGTTGGCGTTGTTGATGTTGGTGTTGCCTTCCTGGGGGAAGTCATCCAGGAACACGGGYGAGTCGAGGTCCTCACTGCCCACCTCAGTGAACTGCAGGGGCCTCTGGCTGGCCACYTGGGGCTGCAGTGGGCTGCTGGGCTCCATGAAGCTGTCGACCTGGCCAAACAAGCCACCTGTCCTCTGCAACCAACAGGGAGGGCATGAGGGGAGGCCTGGAGCTCCGGGCTGCCCTGGGGCCACTCCCACGACAAACCAGCAGTCACTCTGCTCAGGCCTTGCAGACCACACGGTCCCAAAAGCCTCCTTGCCCAGGGGGGGAAACTGAGGCACTGAGGGTTGGTGGCCATGCAGCAGCACTGGCATAAGCCAGCCCCAAGTATGACAAATCCCTCTGTGGGACAGCCTGAGGTGGTGGCACCTCTGCACACAGAAGAAGGTGCAACTCTGCAACCCCACAGCAGCCCAGGCTGTCTCTGAGACTCCCAGGGAGTGGGAACTGAATCAGTTCCTGTGACACCAGAGCCGTCCTGCCTTAACCTGGCAGAAGGTGTGAGCAGGAACCTCCAAGCCAGCAGGTAAACATCCAGCACACCCCTGCCAGGCACAYGGGCAGGGTCCTTTCACAGAGGGGAAACTGAGGCAGAGAGCAGCTAGCCCAAGATGACACAACCAGGATGTCCTGATGCCCACAGAGAGGAAAGAGATGCTGATCATCCTTGTGGTCCACACTCTGGACTGTCCCCCAGTGCTAGCAGCCAAGCTGACCCACCACCACCACTTTGAAATCAGGGCTGCCTGGGACTCCCACAGTGCCCCGAGGGCTGAACTCACCCTGTATATCCCCTCCTCCAGGGCAGCCTCCACCATGGCTCTTTCCAGCTCCTCCTCGGCAGTCAAGTCCCCAGAAATGGCTCGATGAATTTCAGGAGCAGCTTCTTCTTCAATGCTYCTCAGGCCAGCCTGGGGGGGACAGGAAGGCAGGGCTGACGTGGCCGTGCCCCACCACCCCTCTCACCTTGGGCTCTGGAGAGGGAAACATGAGGCACRCTGGCCTTGCCAGGTGTCCCACCAGGGACAGGCCGTGGGTCACCCCTGCAGCTGGCTGGCTCTGTGCTTGGTGACACTGCTGCTGAGCTGTCCCACAGCTGTCCCACAGCTTCTGGGCTCATGCCGTCCCACAAAAGGGAATGCCAAGGGCAGCCTGACAGAGGGGCAGGCTGGTGACGGCCAAGGGCAGGCTGAGCCTCTGTCCCTGATCTGGGACCCGGCTCTTTTCCTTGCTTTGCACCTTTGGGGCCTGCTCTTTTATCTCTACAGGTGATCTCCTCCCTGTAAAGTYAGGAGAGGCTAGGGACATCCCAGCTGCTCTGGCCAGGCACACAAATCCTCCCCCAGCACCCCTCAGGACTGCCGTGCAGGCTTCTCTGAGCAGTRGTCCTGCTCAAAGCCCAGCCACATTGAGCCCCCCTCCACCTGATGCTCTGTAAGGCAATGAGAGAACACAGGGAACACCAGGCACATGGAGCTACCCAGACACTGCTAAGGGGAGAAGAGGGAGAAGGCCCTGGGACTGGAGCAGAGCAGGTGGGTAAGGGCCTGGCTGAGCAGCGTTTGGCACAGACAATGGTCTGTGGTGGGAGTTTCCAGGGCTTAAAACCACTTGGTGAGGCACCAGATCCTGCCAAGTCCACTCTGCTGCTGGAGTCAGTGGAGCAGAGAGACAAATCCTGCTTTGCTTTCYGAGCCACCTGCACACGAAGGCCACGCTCAGCAGTGGGGTCTCATGGCCAGCTCAGTGCTGGTTTACCTGGGGCCACCTCACCTCCAGAGGCCTGAGGCACAGGGCTCCCCGTGTGTCCCTGCAGCTCTCTGAGTCACCCTGGACTTCCCCAGGCTGGGGGAAGCCTCTTCCCTGACCTGCAGAACTCCCTGCCCAGCTCCAGGAAGAGTCACCCCTGCCGCACCACCCACACACCAACCTGGATCTCCACGGTGTTTTTCTTGGGCCGGTACCCGTAATATTCCTCCTGGCGCTTCATGAACTTCCTGAAATGCTCTTGGATCAGGAAGGTAGCATAGAATTTACCCACTGTTACCTCATCATCTGGAGGGAGGAAACCAACAGGACGATACCACCTGGCACGAGATCCCAAGTGGCTGGAGCAGTGAGACCCTGACCAGGAGTYGCTGTGTGCCCCTGGGAAGTGCCACCTGGTGCCATACCTCCAATGGGTGGGATGACCTGGTCCAAAAGCTTCATACTTGTTCGCTTCCAGATTTTTTTGATAATAGCTCTGAGCTCCTCATTGGCCTGTTCAAAATTACCTGTGARGAAAGCGAGCAGGACAGAGCAGTTCATTCCCAGGGATGTGAACAGGAGTGAAGACAAAGCGTGTGAACACCTGGCCAGTCTCCTCGAGGGTGTGGCAGCTCCTCTCTGTCTCCCCACCCAACAAAAATGAGCTTTGTAAGAGTGAGGCTTTGATTTTAGCCACAGGCTTCACCATTCCTGCAATCCCAGTCTGTCCCCAAGATCTCCCRTGCTTCTTCCAGGCTGCCATGTTCCCACCCCAGCCAGAGGGATGCCCCACACCACTCTGCTGGGAGACGCTGATCCCAGCAGCCCAGCACTGCCTGGTCTCAGCTCCTGCCACAGCCACCGCCCCAGCCCAGCCCAGAGCTGCTCCTTGCACAGGCACAACACCCAGACACAGACACAGGCTGGTGGGACCCCTTCCCACCTTCCCACAGCTACCCACGCTGCAGGCAAGGAAGGGCTGAAAGCAACCCCTMCCCAGCACAGCTAAATTCAAAGGATGGGAGCTGGACCAGGGTGGCACTGGTGGCACTGGTTCACTCCTCAGGGCTGCAACACCTGTGCCTGCAGCACAGAACATCCTCCAGGCTCGGCCTGAGCAGTGCCCTGCRTGCTCCCAGGGGCTCTGCTCCAAAGGGATGCTCAATAACCATGGAGCTGAGGGTTTGTCCAGAGGGTCTGATCTCACAGACAAGTGCCCTGAGGTGGGGGAACGGTGTGTAACCTGCACGCAGCACCACAAGGAGGGTCCCCTGCCAGGCTGTAGAGGCAGGCAGGATCACTGCTTACCTTCTGTCTTGATCTTGAGGGCTGTCCTCACCAGGGCAAAGAGGGTGGCGTTGAAGGTGACGGTGCCGTCGCTGTTCAGGGGCATGTTCATGCACACCAGGCGCTGCACAGAAACCCCCCCCAGTGAGCCCAGCCTGGCGGCCCCCAGACACCACGGCTGGGCTGGCCAGAGGCTCTGCTCAGGGCATGGAGCCCTCCCAGCCCTGCCTGCCCTGCCCAGGGGCTCTGCACCACCCCTGGCAGAGGCAGTGACATCCCTGGCCCCAGGCAGCTGAACCAGAGCAAGCCACGGGGAGAGCCCGGGGAAACAACCCACAGGAGCACGGGTACCRTGGGAGGAAATCATGGAACCACAGCATCGTTTAGGTCAGAAAAGATCCATAAGATCATCAAGTCCAACTGTTCCCCCAGCACCGCCAAGGCCATCAGAAGAACCATGTCTGCAAGTGCCATATCCACTTTCCATTTCCAGCTTTGAAATCCCTCCAGGGAGAGGACCCACCACTGCCCTGGGCAGCTGTCCCAGGGCCTGACCAATCTTTTGGCGAAAAGGTTTTCCCTAATATCCAACCYAAACCTCTSGTGGTGCAACTCGAGACTGTTTCCTCTTGTTCTATCACTTGTTACTTGAGAGAAGAGACTGACTCCCACCTCTCAGGGAGTTGTGGAGAGCRAGAAGGTCCCCTCTGAGCCCCCTCTTCTCCAGGCTAAGCTCTCCAGGTGCTTTCAGAGAGACAGGAGTCATTCCGCATTGCACTCCCTCCTCCAAAACATGCTCCAGGCTGCTGTGAGGAATCTGGGGATCAAATCTGATCCCCAGGAAGGATTACACCAGTGCCTGAGCTCCTGCCCCTGGATGTTACACATGAGCCTCACACAGGCCCTGGATTTGTTCAGAATGAGCTAAGCCAGGAAAAGTGTATTTCTGCCTACAGAGTTGGGGTTTCCTGCTCCCTAAGCACTRTCAGCTCTTGGGAACAAGCYCTACAGCTCTGACATGGCCATGTGYTCAGGCCCAGCACTGCCCTCCTGAAAAAGCTGCAGAGGTGGGGTCGTGCAGTGTGGCTTGGGGAGTCCCCCAGCTGAGGGCTCCGAGCCCTTGAGGCAGGAAGTGAGCACAGGTAAGTCCTGATGTCAGCAGCCTGAGCCACATCAGCTCTGTGCAGCCCAGCAGCACCTCTCCTTGCCCCACAAATACCTTCCTTCCTTAAAAAGGAGAGGTCAGAGCAGGGTGTAAGTCGTGGAACTGGGACGCTGGCTGGACTGCCACTCCCAGCCTCTCAGGAGGGGACAGCCTGGAGAAGGTGTCCCTGTGCCCACACACTTGCCAGCCCCTTGGCTCTTACCTTACAGGCTACACGGTGTGGGCAGAACTTCCCAAAGCCCAGGGGAGGTTGGATACGCCTCAGCAGAGTCACMACATCCAAGTGTTTGATTCTCCCCCTGCAGAGGAAGCACCAGCTCAGCAGGGAGGCAGCAGAACCTGCCTGACAGTGGCTTGGGGAGGGGCTATGGGGGCTCATCCCCAAGGTCTGCCCTGTGCTCCTGTGCTGGGCAAACCTCTACACTTCCCTGTGCTCCTCCTGGGGAAAGCAGCTGCTCCCTGTGGCACTGGGAGCAGGGAAGGTGTGCAGTGGCATGGCAAGAGTTGGCAGCCTCACCACAGCCGGATGAAGAGAGAACTGAAAGTCTCATGTTCCCAAATATCCTGATGGCTTTTACCAGACCTGGAATACTCTGGCAAGTCCACATCCACCTCTGAGATGCTGGAATGTAACTCCTAGGCCGTGCCACAGCTCACCCTGCCTGCAGGTCTCATGGAACACCCTCTCCATGGTGCTCACCCCGTGACACTCACTTGGCCTCGGGGTCGTACTCAGCCCAGATCCGTTTGAACTCGTCCAGGTGATGGGGCCCGAGGATGGACCAGTCCCGYGTCAGGTAGTCAAAGTTGTCCATGATGACAGCCACGAAGAGGTTAATGATCTGGGGGCAGAGGAACGGGTGGGAAGGAGCCAGTCAGGGGAGAGAGASCCAACAGCACRAAAMCATGGGCAGGTGTGTTCAGGAGCAGAAGGGGCTCGGGATCTCCTGGAATCAGAGGATGCTGAGTGAGGGTCAAGTGACTCAAGCAGGTCATGTGCAAGGACAGGCACATCAGCACCTTGTCCCTCTCCACCCTTGCAAAGGCCAACACAGACACATCTGGAAGGCAGCACATGGAGGCTGTGGGAAYTCAAAGGGGATCCCGTGTCCCCCAGGAGCGCAGTGCCAGTTTACAGCACAGCTGGGTAGGTGGGCTGGGGGATGATGACCCAGGGGGAGGTGCCGTGGGCTCACCCCATGAGACACATGGCTCACGACACCGTGGCAGGCCAGGGGTGCCCCAGGGGCCCCGTGGGAGCTGGCATACCAGGAAGGCACAGAGCATGTAGAAGCTGATGAAGTAGAAGTAGGCGAAGCCGGTGCCACAGGTGTACTCCTCGCCCTCGGCGTAGTCCGACTCGGGGTCGCAGCGCCGCCCGTAGCTGCAGTCCAGCAGGATCTCCTGCCACGCCTCGCCCGTCGCACACCTGGGACAGGAGACACCGCTGGGGCCTGGCCTGGGCGTGCAGGGAGGGCTGGGGCCAGCCCAGCACGCAGGGGAATGGGGAGCTGCTGGGAAAGGAGCAGTCAGCGTTCTGGGCTTGCTGCTGTAGGGCCACTGAAAGCTTCAAAGTGAAGTGTCTGCAGTCAAGGCAAGTCTTAGGCTGAGCTCCTGCTTCCCATGAGTTTCCTCACAACTCACAAATTAAAATCTAGTCTGGGAAGGAAATATTCAGAATAGCAACCCCAAAATGTCCCTCTCTCCGTCAGGCAAACCCACAGCCCCTCCTGAAATGCTCCCACTGCTGCAGGAGACCTTTCTGTGGGACAGAARAGAAATCAGCTACTGAAACACTGGTCCTCCCTCACTCCAAGCTGGGTGCTCCCACAGGCTCAGAGCCCAGCTCCCCTCTGGAGCTGCTCACACAACAGGACMAGGCTGACCTGAAGAGCAGCAGCACAGCTTGTGGGAAGGTCTGGAAGTTGTTGTTTCGGTTGATCTGGGTCCCGTCCACCATGGCAATCTTCCCAAACATCTGTAAGTCACAGTGTGAGCTCCCCAGCACCCTTTCCCAGGCACTGACCACCCTCCAGAGCACCTCTGGCCCCTGAGATCCTCTTCCTTTGTTTACCTGGCTTTGGGTATCCCCAAAAGAGMTCGAGATTGAGGTGTAGGTGCTCTGGGGCTTGGGAGCTGCTTGGACATTCCTGCCTGTGCTGAAACCACCCCTGGCTATGACTGCACCTCGCCTGGGCTGAGGAGAGGAGGTCTCATGAACCAGCACAAGCACTGGTGCCTGCGTGTCCAGGCCATGCCATTGACTCCCAAAGTGCTTTCTGCTGTGTCCCTCAGCTGCCCTGGCTAAAGCCCAGGGATGGGAGGCTGCTGGAGTGGCAAACATCCTTGCAGACCAAGGTAAACAGGTCCTATCATGTGCAAAGTCCCAGAGAGGGCCTAGCAGAGGAACCACTCCCTTCCTGTCCCACCTCTCCCACCAGGCTCAGGGCATCTGGTGGACACCAATTCCTGCCCCTCTGTGCCCCTGTGCCTCTCACCTGCATCCCGATCACAGCGTAGATGAAGAAAAGCATCACGATCAGCAGGGCCACGTATGGCAGAGCCTGTGACAAAAGGACCACRGCTTGTGTGAGACACCAGCCTAGCACCCAGGCAGCCCAGGGACAGGGGGTTGACTCTGCAGGTGCTGCACGAGGCCAGTACCTATGTGGGGAGGGGACAGCTTCCCTGTTCCTCTAAACACCCTCCTGCTGGCCCCTCTCTGTGGCTCTCACACTGGGGAGGCCGATGCCAGCCCCCACGGGAGCACTGTGGCTGGACAGAGGCTCAGCATCCCCCAGGGCTGCCCAGGGCTGGGGGAACCACCCAGGTCAGGCTGTGAGCAGATGCTGCAGGGTGCCCTGAGGTACCCACCTGGCACCTCCAGCCAACCAGCACTGGGACAAACAGGGCCAGGCAGCTGCTGCCAGCACCCAGCCCAGCTCTGACACACAGAGCTGGCAGCCAGGGAGTCCCCCACACCTCCCCGGCCACATGGGCAATGTTCTCCCACACACCACAAGTCCCTGGCCCAGCCTGAGCTCAGCAGCCTGCCAGCACTGGAGCCTCCCTCCTCTGCCTGGGCAGGACAGGCTGCTCACCCCACCAGCCTGAGCATCAGCCTCTGCTGCAGCCCCAGGCACGTGTGTGTTTGGGAGGGCAGMGCTGCTCCTCACAGACCTGAAAGGACTTGATGAAGGTCCACAAGAGGGTCCTGACACCTTCTCCCCGGCTCAGCAGCTTCACCAGGCGCATCACRCGGAACAGGCGGAAGAAGGTGATGGAGACGCGGGAATTGTCGTCAGGGTCCTGCAGGCAGAGCACAGCAGCTGCAGGGCAGCTGAAGCCTCCAGGCCCTGGSGTGAGGAAAGGTAACGAGATTCCACCCCCAGGCACCAGCCAGGGTCCCCACAGCCCTTGCTGGCACAGAGGATCAGACTGCAAAGGAGATGTGCTGGCACTTTTCCCCCCGGCACTTCTTCCCCCAGCCTTCCCAAGGATCCCATCTCCCCAGCCCCACTGGCTCACAGCTTTGACACTGGCACACAGCAGAAAGGAAGGGATGCTGCCACCTGGGCTGGGACAGCTGTGAGGGTCACAGGGCCACCAGAGACAGGCTCAGTCTCCCCAGGCTCTTGCCCAGCATGTCCTGTATTTGTAGGGTGAGGCRTAGGGTGGGCACCAGGCGCAGGAAGGGCCAATGACAGCTGTTTAAGCAGAGAAGGGCTGTTTTGAGAATGTTCCAGCAGGACTTTAATCAAAGGAGGGGTTTCAGCCCTTCAGCCAGGCAGGTGGCTCTGAGRGTGCTGCCCAGCGTCACCGTGGAGGGGTGAACAGTTCCCAGGGGTTCAGGGCAGAGTGGGCAGCAGGAGGGGAGCCGAGAGGGATGGCTCCTGGCCTGAAGGGACCAGGTTTTGTCTGGGAGCACCTAGAACAGTGATCGGTGATTGGAGATGCTGGGGGCTTGGTCACCTGTGCCCTTGGTTGCTGCAGCATGGCACAGCCCCAGCATGGCACAGCCCCAGCCACAGTCTCTGGCACCAAGGAGCCATGAGCAGACCCTCCTGGCACTGCCTATCTGGACTGGATCAGAGCTTGGGATGCTTTTCCCACTGCCCCCTCAGCCTCCCAGAGCTTCCCTGCTGCCACTGGATCCCTTTCACTCCCATCACSCAGGCCACCCACTCCCAGCTATTTTAGGGCAACAAAATCCAGCTGTAAACACCCCTCCCAGCAGCTCCACTTCCCCCAGTACCACACTTCCGAGTTCCCAGGGCTGCACTGAAAAACTCCATCTCCTCTCCCACCTCTTTCTTTTGCCTTTCGCTCTCCCAGTGCCTCAATCCCGTCCAGTGAGCACAGCGGTCAGGAACACCCCATCAGCCCCAGTGCACCACTGGGATCTGGGCAGTGCCCAGTGGGAACCAGCTTGCACTCTGCAGTTCCAGCACCAGGGCCCTGTGATCCCTGGGAAGAGGCTCTGGCACGYGGGACCCCGCAGGCAGCTCCCTCCACATCTTCAGAGCTCCTACAGGAGCTCCTATGGACCAACCCAGGACACCCCATTGCCACTGCACCCCCTTGCTGGTCTTGGACATCAGCACAGGGCTTGGCCCACTCAGCCTCCCAGGACATTGGGCATAGCCAGCTCTGGGGGAAGGCACTGCAGGGATCGCCCCTCGAGCCATTTCTCTGGCTGACTGTGGCAGAGGCTGCATCCCCTCAGGCCTCAGGCAGCCAGGGTGATGGGCAGAAGGACCAAGGCCAGCCTTCCTGCCCTACAGCTAGGAACACCTCTGTTAGGCCCTCTGGTATGGCAGTGCCAGGGCATGGGATGGTGAAGGGCAGGGCTGGGCTTTCAGCTGGGCCCAGGAGGGCTGGGGAACAGCCTTGAACCTCTCAGGGTGGGAAGCGGTGTCCGTGTGTGTGGTGTGTCACCCCAAACCCCTCTCAGCAAGGGCAGGGTTGCACCCCAGAGGGAACAGCTGGGTCTGGTGTGGCTCAGTGACATGCAGGGCACATGCAAACACTGGCCACAGGCCACAGGCAGGGAGGGGGCACGGCAGGCACATGCAGTGATATTTACGGTGCCATCACAGCCACCACCGAGGCAGTACAATCCACCACTGGGGGCAAGAATGGTCTGTCAAGAGAACAAGAGAGTCAGCAGAAGTGAGGCAGGAAGGAGAGGGAGAGAGAGAGAGAGGGAGGGATGGGTGGTTGCACAAGAAGGCGGCACAGACACAGAAGACTAAGATGGAAACTGGGAAGGAGGGGCATAGGGGAAGGGCAGGCAGAGCCCCACCATCCCCTGGGCTCAGGGACAAGGGGATGTGACTGCTGATTGGCAGAGGCAGCATCTCGGTGAGCAAGGGAACACAGAGACCACGAGGGACTCCCCCACCTCTGCGTCCCGCTGCACCTCACCTGCTGTGACACACACCTGGGGCAGGGCTGTGTGGGCCAGGAATCCTCTCAGCAATTCTGCTGCCTCCCAGGGACACCCCGGGGTCAGAGCCAGGGCTCTGTGGGCAGGCTGACCTGCTCAGCCAGCACTTGTGGGGAGGGTGGGGGGGCTGGCCCTTGCCGAGGGGCTGAGCTTCCAGGGCAGTGACAGGAGTGACACAGCAGCAGGAGCACTCCAGTCCCCTACATTTCAGAGCCTGGGGCAGCACTGCCAGTGGGGCCCCCATCCCTACTTCCCTCAGCCACCTCAATACCCTCTGGGATCTGGGGGAACTCAGAAAGGGGCTGAAGAGCTGTGAGGATCTGGTTGGGGTGGGTAACAGAGGCCTCCTGACTGCACAGCCCTCCCCTGCCTCACCCTGATAGAGATGGAGAGGAGAGGAGAGGAGAGGAGAGGAGAGGAGAGGAGAGGAGAGGAGAGGAGAGGAGAGGAGAGGAGACACTTTGCAAAGCAGAGTGGCTGGGTGCCACCAGGAATGGCTCAGGTGCTGCAGGGTGTCACCTGCCACCCCCACAGTGCAGCACTGTGCTGTGAGAGCACTGCAGCCCCCAGGGCAGCTGTGATGGGTGCAGTGGCTGCAAACAGCTCCTGGGGACGAGAGGTGACAGACCCACCTTGTACTGACCTCTTAGCAGGAAGGAGACTTCTCAGAAGGGGAGGTGAGGTTGCCCCCGCCCCCAACTCCTCTCCATGCCTCCTAATCCTAATCCCAATCCCCCTGCACATCACCAGATGGCTGAGAAACACTTGGCAATGCTGGGAGAGATGTGGGCTGGGTGGAAAAGACAGCAYATGGAGGAAAGGTAAGACAGCCCTGAGAGATGAGCAGAGCAGGGCTGCCTGTGACAGAGATCCCTGAAGGCCTTGGGAGGCTGGGGAAGGAGACCAGGGCTCTTACTGCCCCCACACACAGACCTGGAGAAAGGACCTAGGAAGCTGAGGCTGTATAGAACCATTCCCAAAATTCTGCCTGGCCTTCTGCACAGCCCTGCTGCTGTCAGCAGTGCTGTGGCACACAGAGCACAGTACCTGGGTCAGTCCAGGCTCGAGACTCCAGAGTCCAGAGGAGTCCAGACTCCTCCTGGTGCCTGTGACCTGTGCGTGGGCATCCCACAGACCCTTGGCCAAGGACAGCAGAATTTTGGTATCCGTGCCAAGCGGACTCTTACTCCACAGGGACCAAAAATCTCTTCCCAGTCCAGGGCCTTGAGCACCCTTTGAACTTCAGTTCTGAGTGCCAGCAGGCTGGGGAAGGACACAGTGATATCCCAGGGGAACGGGAAACCAAGCCACAGGTGCAGGGAGCTGCTGGGCAGGGATGAGGAGGAGCTGATGACAGATTCGAGCTGTTGGCATTGGCATGAAATGTGGGAGCTCACGAAGGCTGAGAAGCCCAGAGGCTGGAGGATGGCTGTACCGAGGGGACAGGACTGTGCAGACAGGGACACAGGGCTCTCACGGGAGAGGAAGGTGGATGGGTTTTGCTCATCTGAGCTCTGTGAGGCCTGGACCRCCCTCCAGAGGAGAAGGTGACTGCTCCCAAGGGTCTCTGAACACCCTCAGCTCCCTGCCCGGAACATGTCTGAAGGTGACCCCRTGCAGGGGTGGCAGAGGCAGCAGCAATGCCAGACCCAGCCCTGCAGGGCAYCGGAGCTGGCAAGCCCTGCTCCTGTGAGGAGACACATGCCGAGTCCCTGGAGAGGGTTAATCTATTATCCACCCCCTACCACAGCTGCCTCTGGAGTTCCCAGCAGGTCTGCCGAGGGCAGCACACACCTCCCACAGCACGGGGCATCTTCAGAGCCAAACACAAGTGGGGATGTCCCAGTGCTGTGGAAGGCAGTGGCACGCTGGCCGCCCAGCACTGCTCTGAAAATGCTGCCAGCAGAGCCCTTACCCTACAGGCACTGCCTGAGGCCCCAGCCCCACAGGTTCTATAGGGCAGAGCTCCTGCGGTGGTGTCCAAGGCACACACGGGCACACACACACCACCAGTGTGGGGAGTGTAGGGGCCACTGGGTAAAGGGACACACACAAAGCAAATGCCTTGAAATCTGATGTGTCTGATCCTTCCCAGGGGCCAGCAGTGTCCTATGGGGACAGGGAGCTGTGGGAACCCTTCTCCCACCTGCACTGATGTGAATCTGGAGGTGTGGGTGCCTGTCCAGGGGGAGTGGAGCAGGGGCTGGCACAGAGCCTGCTGCTTATGGGCTAGTCCTGAGTGACCGTTTTCCATAGGATTCCAGTGCCTACAGGTTCAGGAGAGCGCAGGGGAAGGGGGCTGTGTGACAGGCTGGGCAGCTGGGGATGTTTAAACAGTGCTTTAAGGTTCAAAGGGCCACAGCTGTGCTCTCTACAAACTCATGCCATGTGCTGACCCTGGCTTGTTCCTCCCCAGAACCAAGCAGAGCAGGGAGAGAGGAGAGGCCACCATCCCCCTGCAGAGCTGGACACCCTCCCAGCAGCCCTGCCTCGTCCCAGGGCAGCTGTTACAGTGCAGCCTGGGGTGGGGACACCACCRTGCCCCAGCCCCCTGACACTTACATCAATCTCACTGAGGATGACATCAATGATGCTGCCAATCACGATGAGGAAGTCAAAGACATTCCAGGGGTCTCCGAAGTAGCCCTGTCAGRGAGGAGCCAAAGAAGAGGAGTGAACACCCAAAGGTTTAAGTCAAGGAGGAGACAGACACTGCAGCCCAGAGGGAGGGGTACCAGACAGATCTTCAGTGACTCTGCACCTCAGAAGAAGGGATGGTGTCAGACCTTGCACCTTCTGCTCAGTTATTTGGTCCTGTCTTGCAGGGGAGTGAAATGAGGAGGGTGGATCAGGGTGGCCAGAGCTATGACCCCACCAGTGACATGACCCTGCAGATGGGAACAATGTCCAACTGGGCTGGGTGGGATTTGGCCAGCAAGGGTAGCCCTGACAAGCAGTAGTCCTTCCAGAAACTCCAAGGTCCTGCACATGGAGGACCCTAAGGGTCTCGCAAGGAGAAGTTCCCTGGAGCTGCAGGGCTGGGGGTGCTCAAGAGATGCCAAATGCAGGATAAATGGACCCCCTGGCCTGACCTGCTTTCCATGCTGACCATGCCCTTCTCTCACCTTGACTTTAAAGGCCATGATCTTGAGGACCATCTCCAGGGTGAAGAGCACGGTGAAGGCCACATTGAGGATGTCTGAGACGTGGTTCATTTCTGCAGACTGGTTGTAATGCTGAGGAGAAGGCAGAAGGAGCCACGTTAGATGACAGCAGCGCCAGCCTCCATTGTGAGCTCGGGGTGTGTGCTGGATGCAGAGCCCCCTCCCACAGTCAGGCCTATGGCTCAGCAAAAAGGAAATTTTGTCCCTGCAGCCCCTTCTCTGGGCTCCATTTTGCCCCTATCCTACCACAAGCAAATATCTTCTATCCAGAAGCTCTCTTGGGGACTGCAGGGCTGAGCCAGCCCGTGCCTTTCCACAGACACCCCTCCAGCACCCCTGTGCCCCTTACCTGCATGCCCAGGCAGATGGTGTTGAGCAGGATCAGGAAGAACATGAGGTACTCGAAGTAGGAGGAGGTGACCACATACCAGATCTGGTACTGGTAGGGGTTCTTGGGGATGTAGCGGCGCAGCGGGCGAGCCTTCAGCGCGTACTGCACGCACTGGCGCTGGGGAGGCAGGCAGGGAGGGCAGCTGAGATCCCACGCACTCAGCCCCACCAGCAGCACATCCCCACAGAGCCACGCTGCACCCCCTTCTCTCTCAGCCCAGCCACGCGGGCCAGGGACAGCAGTGGGTCGTGTCACTGCTGTGCTTCCTGCAGAAACACCCCAGAGCACACACACGGGACAAGTTTCCAGAGTCACCTCTTGCCTCCAAAGGTGGCCGTGCTGTCCTTGGCCCGACACCTCCAGCCCAGGGCCTGCCTGCCTATCCCAGCACTTCCCCAGGGTCTCTCAGGACCGGCCAGGAGCACCCTGAAGACGTCCCATGGGTGGTGAAGGGGGCACTGAGATGGCTGCACAGGTCCCTCCCCAGCAGCCCAGGGCCATCTCTGCTGGGTTTCTGCGTGGTTCACATCACCCTGGCACCCCCAGCTCGAGCTGCCCGTGCTGCCTCAGTGCAGGAGCATGGCAGCGCTCCTGGGCCAGCAGCCACCCCTGCCCAGTGTCCTCCCCAGCGTGTCCCACGTCCTCTGCTGATGCCTCTGCTGCTTTCAGCCTTGCTGTCCTCAGCCAGAATGACAGCAGGACAGCATCACACAAGGGCTGGTGGYACAAGGTACCTCTGGAGATGGTGGAGTCACAGTTCCCTGCCCAAAGCAGGGCCCACAGGAGCATACTGCCCAGGACAGCTGGCTTTTGAATAGCTCCAAAGCCAGAGACTTCACAGCCTCTCTGGGCAACCTGTTCCAGTGCTTGACCAACATCACCATAAAAAAAGGGCTTTTTTAATGTTTAAATGGAATTTCTTGTGTTCTTCAGTTTGTGTCCATTGCCTTTCTTCCTGTCACTGGGCACATCTGAAAAGAGCCTGGCTCCATCTCCTCTGTACCTTCCCATGAGGTGTTTATACCCATGGGTAAGATTCCTATGGGCCTTCTCTTCTCAACACCAGGCTTGACTCCCAGCCTCTCCTCCAGTGCAGACACCAGTGCAGACTCACTCCAGTACATCCATGTTGCTTTTGTACCGGGGAGCCCAGAACTGGGCACAACCCTCTGTTCCAGCTCACTCTGGGCACCCTACCTGCCCAGGGAGGCCCACTCCCTATTTCTGGTCCCCTCTGCCCTTCCCTCAGAGGCTTGTTTTGTGCTAGACATGGGTCCAGCTGGCCCTGCCCCAGCAGCAAACAGACCTGGGCCAGGTTCAACTCATCTGTGTCAGCAGTGCCGCCACAAAGAAGGGCTGATCCAAACCAGCCAGCCCCAGCAGTGCCAGATCCAGGGCTGGTCCTCCTTGTCCTGTCCCAGCAGTCCCATTACCTGGTTCTTGTCCAGCTCACAGTTCTTGTACTCGTTCTCCCCTTGCTCCTGGAAGGTGACAATGACAAAGCCCACGAAGATGTTCATCATGAAGAAGGCAATGAGGATGATGTAGATGATGAAGAACATGGCAATCTCCACCCGGTAGTTGTAGATGGGGCCTGCATCCTCAGCATTGGTGTCAATGGCCATGTACAGCAGCCTACAGGAGAGAAATCGAGGCAACAGGGATCCTAATTAGGTGGGAAAGACCTTGTCTTCTCTTGGAGGTTACTGAGAGTTCTGGGGACATCCCACAACAGTGGGACAGGGCTGCTGGGGTAACCTTGCCAACTCCACAGCCACTGCCAGGATGGCTGGTCCTGCTTCTTAGCCTGGGCAGCTCTTCTTTCTTTACCCTGGCCAAGGCCCGTGGCAGTGCCCTGCTGCCAGCACAGTCCTCCCCCAGCACACACTCACTGTGGCCAGCCCTCAAAGGTGGAGACGGTGAAAAGCGACATCATGGCTGAGAAGACATTGTCGAAGTGGAAGTTGCTGTGCAGCCACTCACGGTCCTGGACCTCAATCTGCGTGGGGTCTGCGTCCACGTAGTTGATGAAGTGACCCCTGCAGCAGAAGGGACACAGTGCTCACTGGCAGGGCCCCCCTCAGCCCACAGCGCTGGCCTGGGCCTCCTTGCTCCCTGGGAGGGGAGGACAGCCCTGTGCCTGCTCCTGATTTACCCCAGGCTGAGGGAGAACAGCATGGCACCTCAGCTCTGCTCTTTGGATGCAACATTCCCATGCAGGAACACAAGTGTGCCCCACCACATCCCCCCAGCTCCCATCCCTGCCCGGCTGGGAGCTGCAGAGAGCTCTCACCTGCACTCCTTCTCCGTCAGYTTGGATGGGTCTGTGCACCAGTAGAACTTGCCCTGCATGTAACAGAGACCAGAAGTGGCCACGGTGTTGCTTGGACTGCAGAAGCCCCGGGGAGTTCTGACTCTTCCCCAGTCCAGGGTCAGTCCCTCCCCTGCTACCTCCAGGCAGACCCTGGCCCCGGCTCCCACCATGGCTGGCCTCCCCACCGTGCCCCTGCCAACACAGCCCAGCTCACAAGGAGCTTCAGGAGCCATGGCAGACCTGGGGGCAATCCCAGGCTGAGATCAAGGAGCACTGCCTAGTAATAGACACAAACCATCCACGGCCCTGAGCTGAGGCCTACCCAGCTCACCCTACCTGRGAGTCAACTATTTGGACAATAGGGAGGAAAGCAGTAACCAGAGAATGAACTAAAAGCTAAGGTATGCTGACAGGTCTGCTCAGCCTGCAGAGTGTCCTGAAAGCTCTTCCCACACCAGCTSGGAATTTAAGCTCAGTTATTAGAACAAAACTGAGCTCAGCCAGGGCCAGCTCTGCCTTAGAGCAGCCGAAGCCCAGAGAGCAGGAGCAGTGCTGTGGGAAAGGAAACCCTTCACAGTCAAAGCACAGAGGAGGAGATCAGTCAGAAGCACTTGCTGGTCAGAARGAGGAAACTGAGGCATGAAGTGAGGTGAGGCAGTAAAGAGCACCCCTTTACAGGTGCTGCCTGGACCTGACAGTACCCTCGGTGCTTCCTGCCCTCCTCTCCCTGCAGGCTCTTCTACCAGGGCTGRTGCAGGCAGGTCCCCTCCCAGAGCACAGAGAGCACAGCCTGTGCTGACCCCAGCACTGGCAGACACCACACCCACGGTGATGTTCAGGAGAGTCTGTCCAGGATGTGCTCRAGCAGAAGGTCACTCCTGCCCCCCTGCGACACCACTCACCTTGAAGAGCTGCACTCCGATGCAGGCAAACATGAACTGCAGCAATGTCGTGACGACCACAATGTTCCCGATAGTCTTGATGGCCACGAACACGCACTGGACCACGTGCTGCAGAGGACAGTGCACGTGTGACCATGCTTGGGGCAGGCCCCTGCCCTGTGTCCCACACCCTCCCGCTGCAGGGACAGGCTCCGGGAAGAGTGGGAGCCTGCCAAGAGCAGAGAGATTGGGCAGAACCCTTCCACACATGGGTTGTGGGCATTGGGAACAGGACACATTTCCTGCCACGTAACCTCCTGGCAGGACTGCCACGGGCGGAGGTCCCCCAGTCCCAGCCTCTCACTCACCTTCAGCCCCTTGGCCCTGTTAATGGCTCGCAGAGGCCTCAGCACCCTCAGCACCCGCAGGATCTTCACCACGGAGATGGTGCTGGACCTGGGGAGGAAGGCACGGCTGAGATGGGCCCATTTCCCTGCCCRGGCCAGGCTGGCACAGCCCCACCAAGCAGCCAGGCTGGGGCCAGCTCTGAGGGACAAGGGATGGCAGAGACATGCAGACGTCACCAGGCCATCCCTCCACATAAGGCCAAGTGACACTGGCAGCTGGAGGAARCAGATCCAAATTGAATTTCTACCCAGACCTCCACCTTTGACACTCTAGGAGTTTGCAGGCCTCCCAGTCCATGTCCACGTCCCCTAAACACGACGTTACGGACACACCCTCCATCCCTCCATCCCCAGCTGCCCTGCCAGCCTGGACAGAACCAGGGCCCACTCGGTGGCACACGGAGGTGCTTACTCGATTCCCATGGAGATGAGGGAGACAGCGACCACCAGCAAGTCCAGGATATTGAAAGAGTTCCTGCAGAAGGAGCCTTTGTGCAGGAAAGCACCATAGGTTGTCATCTGGGGAGCAGAAGGAGTTAGGGAAGACTGGGAAGGGATTGGGGGCATGGTCCCTGCACAGGGGGAGAGGTGGACAAGGCACAAGGGACTTCACACAGCTCCATAGCCTGGGGACCCTGTCCTGCTCAGACCTCTGCAGCCAGCCAGGAAGGTGACTTCAGCTGGAAATCCTCTGTCCAGGACAAAACTCCCCCAGTCAGTCAGCAAATTAAAGAAGAGAATAGCAAAGACACTTGGAGTGGAACAACATGCAGCAGTGGCTTGGACTGCTGCTTTTCTCCACAGATTTTCACTGCTTCCTCTCTTTTTCTTAATGGCATGTCAGAATGACAATGCTGGTGCTGTGGCTGATGTGTCCCCATGTCACAGCACAGCTGACTGAGCTGCCTGACCTCGCTGCAGGGGACACAGGGCCTCTGGGACGGGTCATGCACCACCCAGACTGCAGGAATGAACTCTTGGGCAGGACCAGCTGCCAGCTTCTCCTCACTGGGACCTTCAGGAGCATGAATGCCTAAGGAGCCTGAGTGTCCATGGCCACAACAGCCCAGACCCATGCATTGGGCCATGCTCACGGCAAGATCATGGGGTGAAGGACTCACCTTCAGCACGATTTCCACAGTGAAGACAGAGGTGAAACCAATGTCAAAGTATCCGAGAATCTGGGGACAGAGGCACCGGTACTGGATGAGATTTGGGTGACATGGGAAATGCTCCRGTGTGTTCAAACATCCTGGAATTGTCCACTCTGTGGACTGGGGAGCCCACCTAGCTCAACAGAGTCTGCAAACCCAGTACCAAGAAGACTCCTGACCTTTCCCCAGCTTTGCTGGTTTTCTCCAGTGCATGATCCAACCTGCAGCTGGGACAAAGCTCTCCCTTGCCAGGTGAGTTAGGCTTGACCTGATTSACCTGAAAGCCTCTGAACCCCAAAAACACCAACTCCCCTGGGAAGCTGTCTCGTGTGAGATCCCCCAGTCCCTGCCAGACACATTTGTGCCCTGCGGGACAGGAGCTGTGGCTCCCACTGCTGCATGCCAGCAGCATTCCAGGGCACTGCACATACCAGAGACCCAGTCTGCTGCCTCACAGGATGTCTCTATCCCCAATAAATCACCACAGTTTCAAACCAAAATAATCTTGCACACCCTGTCAGGTGGATCTCTTCACCCAGAAGTAAGCTGAGACACGGAGCAGTAAAAACTTGTCCCAGCTGCACCCTGAATGGAAAACACATCCAGCCTGTCCTGCCAGAGTGCACTGCCCTCCCAGAGGCAGGGCTGGAATCCCAGCCACCTGCCCAGGCACGGCATCTGGCAAGTAAATCCCTGCTCACTGGGGAGCTGGGAGTCTCCATGAGGTCTCCCCCACCCATCCCAACCCTTTCCATCTCCACGGGCACCTTGTTGCGGAAGGACTCGGCCCGGATGGGATCCTCAGCTGCCAGGGAGATGCTGCTSAGCAGGATGAAGAGCAGGATGAAGTTGGTGAACCAGGTGGCATTCACAGTTCTGTGGCACAGAACCCGAAACCTGCCAGGGACAGAAATGCCAGGAGATGCTGCAAGGGCCAGAGGGACRTCAGACAGGGTCGTGGCAGCCTGGCACAGGGTTGTGGCTAAACCCTGAGGACAGGAAGGCTCTGGGCATGGAAGGATGTCTGTACCAGTCCTGCCACACAGAAGGCTTTTCCCCATGAGCTGGTTCCCTTCAGAACTGGCTGTCACGCACAGACAGGACCCTGCWGAGAAGGGTTGGTGCCAGAGGCACCTGGGCCATGCCTGGCTCCACAGGGCAGGGAGAAGGGGCAGTGCCTACTTGTTGGTTGGGCTGAAGATGAAGAAGGAGCTGGCTTCAGGCATGGGCACRGCCTTCTCTTTCAGCTGTAGCTCTGCAAGGGGACGTGGCCGAGGACTCAGGGGGATTTCAGGCTCATCTTCCTCATCATCACCTGCAGGGTGGCCATGAGAAGGGAAAAGAATCATCCAGAGAGGGAGAGGGAATATGACCTCATGGAYAATCTTCCAATCCCGTGATCCCCATTTGGCATGCATGCCAGAAGGACCTCAGTGCCGCAGGGTCACCACATCCTTTGCTCCTCACACACCATCCCTCTACAGTGCCTCCTCAGCCTTCCTGCTGCCCTGCCAGGGACAAGCCTTACCTGGGAAGTCTGCAGAAGGGTAGGGGTCTTTGATCTCATTGACATTGGATTCAAATTCRTCCACTTTCAACTGAAACAAGGGAGAGAGAGAGAAGAGGAGGTGCAGCTGCATGTGCCAGTTGGCCAGACCCTCTCACCTTGGCAGCATCTCTGCATTTGGCCCACACAGCACAAGCACATGGACTGCTGGCCCAGGTTGGAGCCAGGTGAGGGGATGCTGCAGTTGAAGCAAAGAGGGTGGGAAATGGGAATGTGTGCTGGGCAAGAGCCTGGAGCCAGGCAAATATGCCAGGGGTGGAATAAGGTATAGAGCAACTCCTGGGTGAGTTTCTAAGGGCAGCTCTGGAAAGGGGATAGGGAAGTAGCTGCTAGTCATATGCTTCTCAGAGGCAGCTCAGCACACAGTCAGCACAGCTGAACAGAGGGCTTTGCATGGGGAGGGTGTTGGTGTGGATATAAAGGAGATCTGGGATGCTGCTGACTTGCTCTGCTCCACTCCACACTGGTGTGCACCAGCCCACCTCAGCCACTGACTGTGGCCAAGGAAATGCGTAAGAGGAAAAGGATCCCCAGCAATGGAGCTGTTTCACCAGGCAACATGTCCTGCATGGACCTAGAGAGCCCCCATCACTGAGAGCCCCCATCACCAGTGGAGGCTACAGTGAGGAGTGATTCTGGTCCAGAGTCCAGACCCAGGCTGGCTCCAAGCCTTTGTCCATCCTGGCTGGTGGCCCTCCCCAGGAGCTCTCCAAGGCTCACCCCCACCAGAACTGACCTTGGCTGTTGTGGGAATCCCTTCTCCCTTTGCTTTCTGCTCCAGTTTCTTTGCCAGTATCTGCTTCTCCTCTTCAGACTTCTCTGGGTAACCTCTGAGCAGAGAGGAGGGGAGAGCAGGAACTGAAGTCTGGGCAGGGGCCATGGGCAAGGTCATTCTGTCCCCTCACACCAAAGCTCCTTGTTTGGGAGCTCCCAGGCCCAGGGCTGGCAGTGCCCACCTGGACATCTTCCGCCGTTTGCGCTCCTCTGCTTTGGCCTTCTGGGCTAAGGTCAGGCTCTCGGCCTCAGCCAGGTTATCGACAGCGATGGCCAGGAACACATTGAGGAGGATATCTGGGAGAACAGTGCTAAGGACATGGACTCGATTCCTGTGTGGAGGATGTGGCCAGAGCTGTTCATGGTCTCCAGAGTGCCCTCAGAAACCTTCCTGGTGCTTAGCCCTTGCGCTAACTCTGGCTGGTGATCCCTAACCAGCATCCATCCCTTGGGAGCAGTGAGCTCTGAGCTGACTGTCCTCTCTCTGGCTGAATCTCTGCCTGCTGGTCATCCAGATGTGCTTTCCTCCAGACCCCAGCCTCCAGCCATCATCGGTGCAGGCCCTGAAGCCCATGGTTTGTCCCACTGCTGTTCAGAACCGAAAAGCTTAAGGCAAGCACTGAAACACCAATGGAAGTCCCTGCTTCCCCTATTCCCAGTCCTGTGCAGCTGATGCTATGGGGCTRGGTGCAGGGGGCCAGGGCCTGGCTTTGCAGGCAGAGGATACAGTTCCCACAAACGAAGAGGATGATGAAGTAGATGCAGACCAGCATGCCAGGAAAGGACGGGCCCCCATAGGCCATGATCCCATCATACATGATTGAATTCCAGTCCTCTCCGGTCAGGATCTGGGAGCAGAGMAGTAATAAAGACTCAAGAACATCCACAGCAGAGCATGGCAGAACCCTACAGACTGATCCTACCCTTCTGACTCCAGCTCCAAACCCTGAGAGCCCTTCCAGCCTCCTGGCCAAACCCTCCTTTCTGCTCAGCCCTGAACCCRAACTACTGTTCATGATTCCAGTTGCATTTTCCTGCTCCTGTCTCAAAGCCACATCAGCCCCACAAACCCACATTGCCCTGAGACCCAACTCCTGCCTGGAGACCCCCAGCCCCCCACYCTCCAGGCCCCCACTGCCCTTCCCACAGCCCCAAACCTGGAAGACACTGATGAGGGCCTGGGGAAAGTTGTCGAACGTGCTGCGCCGCACTTCCATGTCCTCAAAATCAAACTTGCCCCCAAAGAGCTGCATGCCCAGCAGGGCAAAAACRATGATGAAGAGGAAGAGRAGGAGGAGCAGTGAGGCAATGGAGCGCACTGAGTTGAGCAGGGAGGCCACCAGGTTGCTCAAAGATGTCCAGTACCTGGGGAGACGAGAGACAGGGGCATGTGGGAGGTGAAAGAGTAGGGAAGGCTGTGGCAGGACCAGGCAGGCACAGGGAACAGACCACCCAGTCAAACAGAGCGAGGTGATGTGCCAGCAGCCCGACAAGGGGCACTCTGGACCCAGGCTGGGCTCTGGGACTGCTCCAGGCAGGCCCCAGGAGGAAGAAATGAAGCTGCAGACATGGTGTGACAGGCAAGATACGCTGCTGCCTGCGCAGGGCACCAGCAGGCAGGGTGGGGAAGAGGGGTGAACACACAGTGGGCTGGGGCCAGGAAGAGGAGCATGGAGTCCTGGCCCACAGCACCAGTCCTAGAACCCAGAGCTAGAGTGGGGCCTCAACTCTGTCCTACTTGCCACTCCCAGACAAAACATGTCCTGGAGACAAATCCCCAGCTTGGCCTTGTTTTCCTCCACCCGGGAGCTACCAGCTCTGTTCATGCCCTGGGGACAGGGCCGGTGCTGTCCGGGCACCGTGAGTGATGCCTGGGCACCCTGAGCCGCCAGCACCCAGAGCTCCCTGCCCCACCTGGTGATCTTGAAGATGCGGAGGAGGCGGATGCAGCGCAGCACGGAGATGCCCAGGGGGGACAAGGTGCCCAGCTCCACCAGGATGGTCTCCAGGATGCCCGAGCACACCACGAAGCAGTCGAAGCGGTTGAAGAGCGACATGAAGTACTGGCGCAGCCCCAGCGCGTACATCTTCAGCAGCATCTCGGCCACGAACAGCGCCAGCAGCAGCCGGTTCGCGTTGTCTGGGTGGGAGATCCAGCCCGTCACAGTTGGGACCTCCATCCCAGCATGGCAGAGAAGGAGGGCAGTGCTGCTCACCCTCCTCTGGCCCTCCTCAGGGACCACAGAGGGAGGAAGATGAGGAGAGGGCGATGTGCAACCGCACAGTTGTATGTGTGAGCGTGCGGCTGCACGGTGCATGTGAGTCCACGCAGGGTGGGCATCTGTACTGGCGTAGCAGGACATCCCCCCCTGCCACAGGAGAGCTCTCTGTTGCCTGTTACCTGGTGCAATAACTCAGGGCATCTCGCCCCTCACATGACTTTGCTAACTGCTGAAATAACTCAATCAGGACAGCTTGTCTTGTAGCGAGTTATTTTATTGCCGTGGAGGTGACACTCCCAGCTGACAATAAACACCTCACCTTGACAGTGAGATTGTAGGAAGATAAGCTGGAATTTCTGACTGACAGACRCTTCACTTTACAAACTATAAAAGCTGCACCAAACTTTCACAAAGCAGAAATCTTCTGCACGTTCYGTGGAAATGTGTGGGGATCTCTCCTCAAGGTTTGGGATGCCTGCCCCGAGTTASTCCTCTGRGGGTTGAGCGAAAGGACTTKGTGTACACTATTGGCAATTTGGTGATGAGTTACACTGACTCTTAATCTATTTGATCAGGAGTCAATGTAATTATTTGATCTATTTGACTCCTAATCTACTGACTCCTACTATKTCTTTGCTAGCCATAATATAGATATCTTTACGTTATGCACTGTTCTATGTAATCTGCTAGTAGTTCTTTTGTTTTGTTCTGTGCAGTGAGTAACTCTGTTTAAGGCCTTTTGTCTGTTACCTTCTGTCTATTCAATAAATAGCTGATTTTATAATAGACCTAATTGGCCATTCTTAAGATCTTGCGAGTGGTTTAGGTGCAGGTCACCTAAGCAAAGCTGCTGCCAAAATCTGAGCCTAAGGCAGGGCTTGTCTAAAGCTCTGACTCAATCCATAACAACTGAGCTCTGTGTGTGTGTATGTGTCTGAGTCTCACTCTGTGAGTGCTGTGCCAGTGTGGCTGTGCACTCACAGCAGCAGTCCACACAAGTCTCCAGGGCAGCAGGGTGTCCTGGGCCCTCCCTCAGGCTCTTTGCTTACCTTGCACCCGTGTCAGCCACTCTGGCTGGAAGTGGTGCTCAGAGGCGATGGAGAGGGTGTTCAGTGCCACCATCAGGATGACAAGCCAGTAGAAGAACTTGGACTTCACCACATCCCTGCACTTCCTACGAAACATTCGGTTCCAACGYCTCCACTGCCGGCTGGAGAGATGGCACAGGATCAGCAGAGCTGGCCAGAGGGCCAGAGCCAGGTCCTTGGGCTGTGCCTGCAGGGCAAAGCCACTCCTGCTCCCTCTTCTGGGGGCCTTCCCTGAAAAGGGATGAGGACCATAACYGGCCCCTGGGACTTGGTGCATTCACTCAGTTCATTCAGACAAAAACCTCCTGGCTTTGTTTTGGCCTCCAGCAGCTCTGGCTGGGGGCTGCAGGCACAGCTCCTGAATTACACACCGTGCTGCACAGGCCATGGGAGGATGCTCGGAGCCTGGTCCCACAGCAAAGACATTGCTCACTTTGAAGGGCTTTTTGTCAGTACCATAGCCAAATTCCCTGTTTCCTCCCCCAATGTTTGTGCACTAGTCCCTGTCTCTCTCCCAGAAACTGGTGGTGACCTGGAAAGCCTGGCCCAGTTGGGCCAGCAAGCGAGAGGCAGTGGAAGCCCACACACAAGCAGATGGTCCAGCCAGTGCATACTTACAAGAAGAGAATCCACTTGTTCATGCCCTCAATTTCATACAAACTCTCTGTCTCTGACCCTCCTTCATCCGATGGCATCATACCTAGGAGGGAATGACATTCCAGACTTTTCTTGGAGCCCTTGGGAAGAACATATGGGAGGGAACCTCTTCCAGAAGCACACCAGGAAGAGCTTCCCCATCAGAAGTGAGCTCAAACAATGCCATCCCAGGGAGCCAGCAATCACAGTTTGGGCAGAAGGCTCTGAGGGTCAGGTGCAAACYAAGCACGAGGCAGCAGGAACTCCTGCCCTGCAGGAAGAGCAGCTGCAGCCCAGAGAGGGAGAGCAGCATGCARAAAACTGGGGCCAGTTGTGATCTGAGCAAAGACTGAACAGAGGTTTCTAAGAACCCAGGCCACAGCTGGGGAAGAGGCATTTTGTCTGTCTCAGGGCTCTTTGCGCACTGCATCACTCAGCTTGAGGCAGCAAAAGTGCTTTCCCCAGGCAGGGTGGCATGGCAGACACTGTGGCTCTGTGGTAGAGCCGCCCAGGCTTTGCTGAGCTTTTGGCTAGAYGCCTGTCTATCCACCTCCTCCCCTGAGCCACTCCTAATCCCTTGAAATTGTCAAGTGATGGMAAGAAATTCATGCATCTGTTAGTGGGAGAGCTTGTGACCCTGCACTGTGCCCCTGCACACCAAGGGCACACGCTCCTCATGGCCATTCCTACTGCCTCTTGCCAAAGGACACTCAGGCCWTGCTTGGAGTCTGCAAATATTAAACACAGTGGTCGAGGTGGAGATTTAGCATCAGGGATAAATTATTGCTAGTTTGGGTCAGATTCAACAAAATTATTCAGGAAATAAAAAAAAAAAAAAAAAAGAGGAAGGCAACTGTTCTGCAGAAGTCAAAGCATTTTGTTTCAGGGGTTTTCAGGCCAAACTGGTCTTTGTGACTTCTCCAAAGGTTTCCACCTTGCCTCTCCAGAAGGTCAGCRTTAGGAACCCAACACTCATGCTATGGGTACCTTCTCCCCTGGCCCGGTCACTGTCCATGACCTCGGCGTGGGTGATCCAGTCCATGTAGCCCTTCAGATCCTCCTCCAGCTGCTGCTTCTCCCGCAGCTTCTGGAACGTGCCCCGCGACTTGGCCTTCTCCCGCTCCTTGGTGAACTCGCTGGGACAAGGCAAGAGCACAGGGCTGGTGTGGAGGTCAGGGACCACAGCTCTGGGCCAGGCCAGGCCGTGGAGAAAGCTGAACTCCTGAAACACCYCCGCCACCAGCGCTGCCACCAGACTGCTCCTGTGACTGTCCTCTGTCTTGGCCCTGYTCCACCACGCAAGGCTGTGGGAGCCCATCACCTGAGGGCAGGCAGGGCTCCTCGCCCACCCCTGCTGCTCTGCGGGAGCCTCTCACTGCAGGGAGCTGTGGCTGGATGGGACAGGAAGCTGGGGCAGCTCCCCAGCCCTGCTAAGGATCAGAGTGGGGTCATCTGGGAGGCAAAAACCTGCCCCAAGCTCTCCATATGGAGAAGGTGAGCTCATCACATGGCAGGTAAACAGGACACTCTTCTCATGGTAACATGGAAAGGACAGGTCTGCCAATGCCCTTGCCCACCCTTCTCACTGTTTTAATTAATTTCACCCAGGAGGGTGAAAGGGTGCAGGTCTCGGACACTACAGCAATAATCTGCCTCATCTAAGACATAATTTAGCTGTATTTGCAAAAATATTTCAGAACCTTTGCTGTGCCTGCAACTTACTCCAGGATCAGGTGATTATAGCCCAGCTTGTCCTGCTGTCACAGCCAACTCTACACAAGAGTCAGGTTCCTGTGGTTTATCTTAWGCTTTTAAACTTGTTTTAGATATAATAATACTCAATTTGTTTTAACGAGTTGCATGGTTCTTGCCATAAAGAGGCCTAACAAATCCAAGTAATTAGGGTATAACTAGCCTTGTGAACTCATAGAGATGATGAGAGTGATCCACTTGCACAAGTAGGATTGAAACACATAAAAAAGATCCTGACCTTACATAGATCTGAAGAGAAAAGCCCCCCTCACTTCCCAGGACAACATATATGTCCCAGCAACAAAATTGGGATGGTGGCAGTCCCAAGGCAGCGCATGGTAGGTTGAGTGTCACATCTCAGGTAATTAACTGTACTACTGGGGGAATTAATACCCATTGAATTTGCCCTAGATTGTTATAACAGACTGATGACAGCTCATTGGTGTGTTTGGATGAGACTGTTGAAGCATTAATTAGAGTAACAATCACTCTCTTGGATCCCTTGCACTCGTATCAAAGATGTTCTCCCTAGGCTGGCCATGAGACACCCCTGTGTGCTCACAGCAGGAGGGGAGCTGGGGGTTCCAGTGATAAGTGTCCAGCCCCACAGCTATGGGGTGACAGCTGCTCCCTGCTCAGCTCCATCTGCTGTGAGTGCTGGCAGAACACACCACAAGCCCCAAATCATGTGCTCCAAGGCTGAGTTTGCTGGCAGCTGCTTGTGCCACAGGGAAAAGATTTCTGTGTTGAGAGTTGAGCTAAAACCTTGGAAAGTCATGGACGCTAACACAAAAAGTAACTCAGGGCTCAGGGCTACTAAGCATGCAAAGCAAAAAAAGGGTGAGGAATGAGAGAAGAAAAAGAACAGAACTTTTCCAGGCTTTTTTCTGTATAGATCAAACCAGTTAAAACTCCTCTGCTGGCAGAAAGGATAGGGTGCCACTTACCCACTGAGCACCCCCAGCACCAGGTTGAGCACAAAGAAGGAGCCGAGTAAGATAAGGCTGACGAAGTAGATCCAGGGCCATTCATTCCCCATGGCATCATTCACCTGGCAGGGAGAGATGCAGGTGAAATATTCTGGAGGCACTGTCTCCTGTCTGTCTCCCCTCAGGGCCCCTCAACAGCCTCTGGGACCTTTGCCCCCTCCAAAGGGAGTGCTTGGGATGGTGGCACACAAACCCGACTCCAAGCCCTGGCTGCCTAGAACTCTGTACCTGGTTTACAGCCAGACCCAAGCATTTTGARAGCAGATTTAAACATCAGCCCCAAGCCTAAGCTTCAGCACAACTGTCTCCCAAGGACTGCAAAACAAGGGGCTTTGCTGGAGGAGCATTCACCAGTCATTGCTGTGCCTGGCCCATACCCCTTCACAGCCTGGGAGCTGCAGCAATCTCCTGTCYGCCTGGAGAGCAAGGACAGCTTAGGCAGTGCCTGCAGGGATGCAGAGGCACACCTGGTGTGTTAGGGGATGTGCACCACACCAAGAAGGTTGGTGGGGGCAGGATATCTTTCACTGGCAGGGACTGAGCCCTGCCATGGCGTCCCGTGTCCAGGAGGGCATTCCCTGCCCTGAGGCAAGACCRGCATCGCCTCCGCCAAGCTGGGCACGGGGTGCTGCAGCCTACCCAGTAGAGGACTTCGGTCCAGCCCTCCATGGTGATGCACTGGTAGACCGTGAGCATGGCGAAGCCGAAGTTGTCGAAGTGGGTGATGCCGTTGTTGGGCCCGGGCCAGCCCCCGCGGCACTCGCTGCCGTTGATGCTGCAGTGGCGCCCGTGGCCCGACGTGGTGCACGGGGCCGGCTTCTCGGAGCCCACCGTGGCAATCACGTCTGAGGAGCAAAGCCACGGTGTGAGGGGCAGGAAGGGCCAAGCACAGCAGCCCACGCTTCCCCCGCGCCTCCTCCAGCCTTCCAAATGGGGCCCCTTTCCACAGCCCCTCACACCCAGCTCACCTCAGCCCCCTCACACCCAGCTCTCCCAAGCCCCTCACACCCAGCTCTCCCAGGCCCTCACACCCAGCTCACCCCAGCCCCTCACACCCAGCTTTCCCAGCCCCTCACACTCAGCTTCCCCCAACCCCTCACGCCCACGTTTCCCCAGCCTCTCACACCCAGCTCTGCCCAGCCCCTCAAACCCGGCTCTGCTCAGCCCCTCACACTCAGCTTTCCCAAGCCCCTCACACCCGGTTTTCCCAGCCTCTCACACCCAGCTCACCCCAGCCCCTCACACCCAGCTCTGCCCAGACCCTCATGCCCAGCTTCCCCCAACCACTCACACCCACGTTTCCCCAGCCCCTCAAACCTGGCTCTCCCAAGCCCCTCACACCCAGCTGTGGGCTGTTTCAAACCCCCCTCAGTCCTGCCACCCTCCCTGGCAGGACCACACCCTCTGCTAACCCCAGAATCCCCACAGCAGCCACACAGACACAGCTCTGCTGCATCCCGCCCGCCACAGCCCCACCTGTCCCCACGTARTAGCAGGTCTTGTGCATCCTGCCCTTGAAGAGCTCCTGGCCCACGATGGCRTAGATGATGATCATGAAGAGGACCAGCAGGGCGATGTGGAGCAGGGGCACCATGGCCTTGATGATGGAGTTCAGGACGACCTGAAGGCCTGCACCAAGAAGAAGGGAGAGAAGGTCAACCACTTCCTAAACAGCTTCGGGTGCACCACGCATCCCTGCCAGCCCTACCGACAAGCAGCCTTTGAAATGCCCCCTGCCAAGGGAAGAGAGGCACGGGTGGGGTGGGACTGAAATCTCTGAAGCAAGAAATCCTTTCTGTACCCACCATGAAAGCACCTGGAAGAGCACAACAGACCCAGGCAGTGCTGGAGGCTGCATTATGCCCCTCCATTTGTTCTGCTGCTCTCATCCAGGCTGTATTCACATCAATTGTGSAAGAAGGAGATCCCTGCTCTGAGTAACCAGTGGCCCCTTTCACACTGGGCACCCAAAGGTGCTGACACTGAGCCACGGAGGCAGCTGGATGTGTGCCACCCTGCAGATCCCCAGGGTGACAACCACCCACTGGAGGAACAAGCAAGAACCTCCTCTACACCTACTTTGTGGCTGGGCTTGATCCAGCAACAAGAACAAACCTGTCCATGGCTCCCCACCCGGGCCAGGCCCAGGGGTCCCACCCACCCCACTCCACCACCCCACCCCCCCTGAAGGCCCCAGCACCCACTGGGCACTCTGGACACCAGGCCCAGGGGTCCCACCCACCCCAGACCCCCGTGAAGGCCCCAGCACCCACTGGGCACTCCGGACACGAGGCGCAGGGGTCTCAGCACTCGGAACGCTCGCAGGGCCTTCACGTCAAAGCCGCCTTTGCCCCCCGAAGTCCCTCCCTGCTTGGCATTGACCTGCTCCAGGGTCATGGTGATGAGCCTGAAAGAGCCAGGGCACAGGGAAGGRAGGAGGAGGAGCAGAAGGAAGGACAGGGAAAAAGAGAAGGGCGTGAGAATGGAGACCAAGAAATCTGAGCTCAGGATTCAGAGCTGTGAGGCAGAAGAGCGAGGCCAGGATTGCCAGCCGTGCCCAGCCTCACCCAGCAGGCAGCTCCTGGGCACAGCCCCACTGCTGACAGCCCTCCGTGTGCAAACCCTGGGGGACCCCACACCACCCCTTTCTCCAGCGCAAGGAGACCTAACAGGCATGAAGGAGTCAAGACAGGAAGAAGCAGGAGTCAGAGAGGATCCCAGTGGATGTCAGAGCGGGAAAAGGGGGCCCATGGGGGAAGACCATGAACTCAGCTGAGGAGGTGTCCCCAAACACATTGCAATCACTAGAAAAGCTAGTCCCTGACTGGCTGTGGATCAGGCCTGGCACAAGCTGAACAGCAGCAGCGTTCCCACTTTTCCTTACCCCAGAGTCACAATGGAGAAGTCGAGCACATTCCAGCCGTTTCGGAGGTAGGCATCCGTGTGGAACAGAAAGCCATAGGCAATGATCTTGAGCATGGCCTCGATGGCAAAGAAGATAAGGAAGGCATACTCCATCTTCTCCTGAGGATTGCCAAGACAAGAGGGAGAGAATGTTCCTTAGAGCAGACTGCCACCTCCCCCGGGATCCTCACCAGGCACGGACACCCCCCTGTGACTCCGGATCAGCCCCTGCTGCCATCCCGTCCGTGCTCCCCCCAGCAGCACCCTGGGCAGAAGGGGTGGCATGCTGAGGCACCAYGTGCCACTCTCTGGCCTGCAGTGATGCCCCCCACCCCTTCACCAGCCCCCTGCCCTGTGGCTATGGGTACCCGTTCCTACAAACTGCTCCAGCAATGCCAGCACTTCCCAACCCAGCACCCAAAGGTGCCTGACCCAGGGCACTGCTCCTCTAGGGCTCTCCTCCCTGCTGCTCACCCTCCCAATCCCCCACAGCCTTCCTCCTACAGGCTGCACTGACATCTCCTCATCCTCTCCCGCTGAGGGCTTGCGGGGTCTGTCCTGGACACCCCACACAGCCACCAGGGGACAAGCCAGCTGTACCACAGCTTTCCTTGTGCCTGGGATGTTCAGAAAGCTCCCAGGGAATTGAGGCCTTGGGCTCAAGGCCTCCTGCCTAGTGCCAGACACTTGCCTGGCAAAGGAAGCTGCTAGAAATGGGCCTGGGACTCACCGCGCAGAGGTGCTGCACCCCCTCCCAGGCAGGAGCTGGCACCCCACTGCAGGGGCTTGGCACAGCTCCTCTGTCCCTGCAGCACAGCCAAGAGCTGCCTGTGCCCAGCTGGCTCTGCCTGTCACTGCCACCACTGCCCTTGCTGCCAGTGTCCTGCCAGACTGGGATTAAAAGCCTTCTGCAGCAGCCAGGTGGATGGGGCTATTTATACTCCTGGTGTTCCATGCTCCGTCTCTCCAGCCTGCATCCCCTGAAGGGCAAGGAGCATCCCTGCTTGGGATCTCCAGGGAATTGCCCTCACAAAAGCAGAAACCTCTCTCTGAGGCCAAACTGGGAGTGGGTCTCCACTGGGGAAAGCTGTAGTGCTGTGAGCACACCTCCCTCCCAGGGTSCCCCTGCACTGCCAAATGGAAAATCCTCTCCTTCTAAAAAGCCAGGGCAAGGGCTCAGACAGAAGCATTGCTTGTCCAAAAGCAGTGGCCATGCCCAGTGTCCCCATATGACTGTCACCTGTACAAGTGTYAGCTCCTTGTTGCATCTGAGGGCAGCCAGAGTAAGAGCAGAGAGCTTGGCATTGCCTTTGTCTTCAAGGTTTTATCCAGGGCAACTCAACGCTGCTCATCTCCCAGCCTTAGGGCATGTCTGCCTCCTAGACTGACCCCCAAAGCCTGTCCTTGCAAACCCATGCAAAAACGACTGCCATGAGGATCATTTCAGGTACAGAGGGGCTGCAGAGCCAYGCCAGCAGCCAGTGGTGTGGTGGGGTGTCTGCTGCAAAGAGAGGAAAAGCAGGAAAGCCCACTGCAAGCTACAGCAGCCCTGCAGCTGCTGAGGCTGATGAGTGTCACTGCAAAAGTCAATTCCATGCCCTGATTTTCCAGCAGAACAGATTCAGGCTCTGGGGTCTCTCCTTGGAAATGATCTTCCTCTGCAAACCCCTTGCCCAGAATCAAGAGGTGACTTGCTGTTCCTTGGAGGTCCCTTTGAGAAGCCCCCAGCAGATGAATGGTGCTTTGGCCAGCTTCAAGGGTATTTGCCCAGCAGGTCCAGGCAGTGAGCAGCAAAGTTCAAACCTGGGCCAGAGCAGAGGCAGCAGGCAGGCCCCTGCCCCTAGCCACCCTCCCCCAGCCCGGGAGGGACATCACAGCAAATCCCCTCCCAGCAGCAGCCCACATGGAGCTGAATCATCCTAACCTGTCCTGCTGGAGTAACCCCTCTAACACAAGGAAAAGTCTTGGCAYGGCCAGTAGGAAGGTTCTCTGCAGCAATCCATCCCTGCTGGCTGCAGGGATCCSCCATCACTCGTCCTACAGCCGTGGGTCCAGTTCCCCCAGCTTGTCTGGCTGTAAACTGGGCAAGTGCTGATGGCAGCAGAGCAAGGGGAGCCAGGCCCCTGGCCATGGAGACACCACCAGTGTCTGTGTCAGAGGGCTGAGGCGGTGCAGACTTTCAGTGGGGCAGGTCATGGCAAACACTCTCTGGATTCTCCAAGTGGTGTAGCTGCAGGCCACATAGAATCATAGAATAGTTTGTGTTAGAAGGAACCTTTAAAGGTCATCCAGTCCCACTCYCTGCCATGGGCAGGGACACCTYCCATTAGTCCAGGTTGCTCAGGGCCCTGCCCAAYCCRGCCTTGAACACTTCCAGAGATGGGGCAGCCACAGYTTCTCTGGGCAACYTGTGCCAGGGCCTCACCACCCTCAATGTATAAATATTTTCTTATAACCAATCTAAATCTACCSTCCTTCAGTTTAAAACCATCACCCTCTGTCCTACTGCAACAGACCCTGCTAAGAAGTTTGTCCCCATCTTTCTTATCAGCCCCCTTCAAGTACTGCAAGGGGCTCTAAGGTCTCCTCAGAGCTTTCTCCTCTCCAGGTGAACACCCCCAGCTCTCCCAGCCTGGCTCCAGAGCAGAGGGGCTCCRGMCCCCAGAGCATCTCTGTGGCCTCTTCTGGACCTGCTCCAACAGCTCCAAGTCTTTCCTGTGCTGGGACCCCAGGGCTGGAGGCAGCTCTGCAGGTGGTGTCTCACCTGAGTGGGGCAGAGGGGCAGAATCCCTACCACCACCTGCTTCCCTCACCTGCTGGGGGTGAGCCCAGGACAGGGGTGGCTTTTTGGGCTGTGATCAAGCACGGAACTGGCAATTAAACTTATGTGGTTACAACGCAATGGGCTGAGCCAGGGCAAGCTTGCTGCAGTCTCCAGAGACCAGCAGGAGGAAGCTGAAGGATATTTCATCCTGGCAGACTTTACACCAGGTCAAGGACCACGTGTCCCTCACTGGTGCAAACCCCACTTGCTGTGCCCGGGCTGATTTGAGAAGAAATCAGCCACGCTCGTCCTCCAGCCCTGGTGCTGCCCACGCTGCAGCTCAGCACAGGGACGGTGCAGTCACAGCCCAGCAGCCACACCGTGCCCRTGCCAGGAGGGCCACCCTGGCACACCAGGCACACACCATGGACAGACACAGCTCTGCTAGCCAGTTTCTAGCAGCTGGGGACCCACTCTGTGCCACCACCACCCACTGTCCCCTCCTCCCCCCGGCATTCCGAGCTGGCTGCCCACTGTGGGATGCTTAGGGCAGGGCACAGGGCTGTCTGGCACACATTGGGGGCGTGAAAGCCGAGTCTTCCAAAAGCCACTAGGAAAAGATGCAGGGCTCTGTCACACCCTGGGCTGCTACACATGCTCCATACATGCTCCACACATGCTCCTGCCGTGTCTGGGGACACAGGAACCGTCCCGTGGTGCTGGCTGGGCCGTGGAGCAGCAGGGTAATGGTGTGCACCCAGCTGATGGGAGGCAGCGTGACACAGCCCCAGCCTGCCCAGCAGCCTCAGCCCCCGGTCCCGACAGCCACGCAGGGCTCTGGGAATGAGCCCCAGCTCCGTGCCCCTGGTGCCCTCTCCAGGGAATAAGGGGAGCARGGTTTGGATGAAGTCTCCCAGCTGSGGGATAGGTGCTCAGGGCACAGCATGACCATAACACAGACAGAGAGCCACCCCTGCTTCCCAGCAGGAGACACCCACCCACAAGCAAGACCTCACAGCCCTCRCACTCTGCCCTGACTCCTCTGAACCATCCCCAGCCTCCTTCCCTTCTCCATGCCCTCTGCTCCTGTGCCATCAGCCCTGCACCTCCCCAGGAGCCTCCCAGGYCCAGCTGGGCCCTGCTCCCCTTCTCCCCTGCAGCTTCAGCCCACCCTGATAAAAATGTCTTTTGTAGGTGCACCAATGGGTTGAGCAGGACGCACACGTGGACTGCCAGCACCAGGACATGCAGGACAGGGAGCTGCCCTGCTGAAGTCTTTCTAAGCCCTTTGTAAACATAAAACATCCATAAAGGTGTTCCCTAGAGGCTTGCAGCAACCATGCTCTGCAAAACAGAGCAGCTCAGTGTCCTTCTCCCATTGCCCAGAATGTAGGAGACCAAAACCCTGCAGATGTGAGAGAGAGAAGGGGACAGGACAGGTAACGAAGAACACARTCAGAGCAATCTCATAGGATCCTCTTCCTTTGGGAAACAAGATGAAAATGAGGGCTGGAGCCAAGGAAGTCTCCCCTGAGTGGTGGAACACCGTGGTACCTGGCCTGGGAAGAGCACAGTGGAAAGCAGGCAGGGCTTGGGACTGCTACAGACCACAGCCAGGACGAGACATCCAGAGAAACACTTCTGCTCTCCACAAYGGCCTCTGCCATAGCACAGGAAGTGCTTGGGATGGGAAGACGCGCAGGAAAGAATTGGGGGAGTTTTTGAATTGTTTGCATGGATTTTTTAGAGCAGGTAGCTGGAGTGGATCATCTCCAGAGGWCACTCCACTCCAGCTGCTCTGCAATGCTGCGATTTTCCTGCTGCATTCTCCAGCCACAGCTCCTCCTTTCCCACAAACAAGAGACAGATCAGGGCCACAGAGACAGAAACCAGGAAAGCCATAACCCCCTACRGCAGCTACGAGAGCACAGAGGGGCCAGGTCCTAAAGTTGTTCCCCATTGTGTCTCCCTCCCTGGTTATCCAGAGCTCCTCACTGCTTCACATCACCACATCTGCTCAGATGTCTGTGACACACCTTGGTGACATCCCTGAGGGTTCTCTCCGGACTAGATGTCCTAGGTCTGCTTGGTTTGAAAAGGCTTCAGTGGGTGCTTCCACCTCAGCCACCAAACCCAGGAGAAGGATTTGACCACAGGATGGACAAGGTGATGCCTGTCGGACCTGGGCTGTGGAGAGCCCAGCCGGAAGAACAGAAATCTCAAGGAGCTGCAGCCAAGCTGGCCTTCTCCAGGGCTGGGAGCAGAGGGGCAGCACAGTGCCTTCCAAGGAAGCCTTGCTGTGGAGCTGGGGACCACAGGGCATGGGGATCCTGCTGYGTGATGGAGCAGGCTCAGGAGGCTGAGGTGTTGTCACTGGCATTCAGCATGGGGGAGTGGGGAGCCCTGGAGGGTCAGATGGGAGGGGCTTGGCTCGTCTGCCCACCCAAAACCCCAGGGTGACCACAGAGGTGGCCAAGCCACAAGCTGGGCAGGCTGACAGCCTTTGCTGGYGGCCCCAGCCCAGAGTGAGGGGGAGGATGAAGGCAGGGGTAGCTCATCATGTGCACCCCTTCAGGTGCCAGGTACCAGAGCAGCAGCAGTTTCTGCRGCTCCAGTCTGTGCACGAGGGCAYGTTTCCTATTCTCACAGCTGTTAGAACACTCCAGGAGGCCAAGGGTGACCCCAGGGTCCGGGAAAGCCACGTGCAATCAGGGCTGTCCTGCAGCAAGTAACCCATGGCAGCCTTTGGACACCAGCACCCCCAACAGCTGTTCAGAGCCAGCAATGGACCAGCAAACTCTGCTGTGGGACACGAGTCAGCTGCCCAAAGCCTCTGTCTCAGTGCTCCTGGAGATGCCCATTTCACAGCCCYGGGGTGACAGACACTATGCAGGACTCACAAGCAATTGCAGCCCTCCAGAGCAGAGGAGAGCTGGGACTCCTTCAGCTGCACGAGATGCCCACAYTCCTGTCACTGAACTGTACCTGGGGCTGTGTTCAGGCTTCAAAAGCACAGGAATTCCCTAAGCCCAGGGCTGAGATACAACCAAAACGGGGATTTTCTGAAGCATACCCCTGGACATCAAACTTCCATTAAAACAGTACCTAAAGCCATTATCTGTGACAGCAGCAGTGTGCCCACCYTGTGCTGTTTAAATTGTCTTCTTGACAGTGTGAGCTCCAGCTCTGTCCCCTACTCCCTGGGCCTCAGGTCTTCCCTGATACTTTCACAAAGCCCACAGGACTCAGCTGCTTTTTGGCAGCCTGAAGGGTTGGCCTCCCTCTGAGCAGCCACCTTTGGGTCCCAYGAGCTGGGAAAAACTTTAAACCGAAAAGAAAATTGGCTTTAAATTGACAGAGAGTAGATTCAAATATTAGGAAAAAATTCTTCCCTGTGAGGGTGGGGAGGCCCTGGCACAGGGTGCCCAGAGAAGCTGTGGCTGCCCCATCCCTGGAAGTGTCCAAGGCCACGTTGGACGGGGCTTGGAGCCACCTGGGATAGTGGAAGGTGTCCCTGCCCTTGGCAGGGGGTGGGACTGGATGGGCTTTAAGGTCCCTCCCAACCCAAACCACACAATTCAACGATTCTATGCCAACCAGGTATTTCACAGTGTGTGCAGCACATCAAGCAGCAGCCGCTGGGACTGCAGGAATGGCTCAACTGCCCTGGGAGATGAACTGCACTCTAAATTTGCCTTTATTTCTCCACTGCTCATAAACAGAGGCCAGGCAGCCAGGTCACRTGCAGCCATCTGTATTTCCTTGGGTGAACCCCTGTGAATAACCTGCCTTGCTAAACACACTCTGAAGCTGCTTGGYCCTGGAGTAAGGTTTCCAGTGAAAAACAGGCATTTGAGACTCTGGAAACTCAAGTAAAAGTGAAAATAAATGCTGTGAGTCATTGAACAAGTTGAAAAGTTAAAATCATTTCATCAGGGTCGAAGAAAATATTTTGATTCCATTAGAAAAAGGCAAAATCAAATAAAAACAGGATTAACAAAAGACTTCTGGACCAGACGAAATCTAATATAGAAAGAATAATAATGAAATCTGTTGAAATTAAACAACTGTCCTTCTTCCAGGATAAAGCAAAATGGATTCTTAGAAAATTTATGGGTTATTAAATATCAGGYTTTTTGTCGTCCCTCCCCCGCCCCCCAAATGAGTTCTGATTAATCAACCTTTCATGGGRCTAATTCTAAACCTGGTGTGAACTCTGACTGCAACTCTTCCCTGGCTGCTCCTGGAAACAGAGTGTGGCTGCTCTCCAGGTTTTCCAACCTTGCAGGAAGGAGATGGCAGCAGAGATCTCCCAGGAATCTTCTCTTCCTGAGACTCTCCTTGCTTTAAAGCAGAGTGGCTGGCACTGCTCTGGCAGCCTGGGYGGCAGGAGGATTCCCTCAAGGCAGCTGGGGCTGGGAAGCTCCTGCACCTCCCTGAGCAGTGAGCCCTGCTGAGAGGGAACCTCAGCCCTGCCTCCTCCACAAACAACRTGGGGCAATGTCCTCTCTGCCCTGACTCAGTTTCCCCTCATCCATWTTGCCTTCTCAGTAATTTCAACATCTTTCTACAAACTCAATCCTCTCCAGAGAGGACTGGGCAATGGAGAGAGACAAGAAAGGGACAGGGAGAGCTGGAATGCATCCCAGCAGCTCTCTGCTGCAGGAAAATGCCTCAACAATGCCTTGTGCTGAGCACAGCCTGGTGCCCCAGGTGATGGGGGCCTGGCTAAGCTCTCAGCTGGGTTTGCTGCTACAAAGCCACCAGAACACGGTGACAAAGGGACAGCAAGCAGGAATGAAAGAACAGCAGCCTGGGGCTACCAGGCTCCCGATAGCCAGGGCTGTTGGCATGGCAACGGGCTGGAACATCCCCCAGCAGGGCACAGCAGAAGCAATCTAATACACARTAAATAGACATAGATGGAATTTCATCAATGCAATGAGTTTACATCACTTGGGCCTTGCCCACCTGCCCCTTGCTGGTCCTCGGGCAGCATCAGCCTGTCTGGGGCCCTGTGAGGCTGCTGCCACCTCACCCCCTCCTCCTGCCACCCCATCCCCTCCTCCTGCC
>JACAXG010000081.1:2646897-2678950 GCA_018881555.1 Amblyornis subalaris | reverse complement strand
CCCCTCCTCCTGCCACCTCATCCCCTCCTCCTGCCACAGTGCCACACTCAGCTGGGCTTCCCCAGCTCTGCCCTCACAGGCTACTGGTCCCAGCCACATTCCAAACCCTCTCCCAGCAGGAAGAGCCCCCATCCCCCCTGTCCTCACCTCCTGCTTCCCATGGCCAGCCTGCCCCAGCTTTGCTCTGCCTTTCACCTCTCACCTGGGATACCTGCACCTACCAAACCAGGTTATGCCCCCTCGGCCAGGGAAGAAACCAAAACCAGTGTCTCCCAGTCCAAGGGGTGAGGGAAACTGGTCAGATTGGCCAGGAGGCTGTAGGAACACCCCAGGAGTTAACCCTCTGCGGGGATTTACCCTGAGGAGTCCTGCAGCCACAGGAGAGAACATTTCATTAAAAAGGAGGATTTAGATGTTTTGATTCAGTCATCAAACTCAGTTTCCCAGTGGAAATCAATGTGGATTGAACCACAGTGGGGATCTGAAGAGTGGAAAGGAGTGGCAAACCAAATATAGTGCGAACTATTGATTTGGGTCACATCAAAACATCATTTTCCAGGAAAACTGGAGTGACTGAGGAAGAAAATGGAATAATGATTGGAAAGGAGTGACCTTTCTGTTTAACAGAAATGGCTTTTCCCCCTCTTAAATATAAAGTAACAAAATCAAAATACAGTTCTGAAAGGAAAGGTCAGAAAAATTTATTCCAAAATGCTGAAACAAACCATTTGAGCCTTTCTGGAACAGGATGTTTCCTTGTGAAAGTGCAATTTAAAAAAAAAGGGAATTTTTTCTTTTATTGGCATCAATTCTTCCTTCGTGTGTACTCCACAYGCCGATCTGCTGCCTTTGATCTCAACCCAGAGGTGGTTTCAGCCCCCTGAAAACCCATTTTTAGTCCCTTCTCCCTGGCCCTGCCCCTCTCTGACTGCAGCAGCTCTGGGTGGACCAGCACTGCCCGACTGGCAGATGTCCCCAGCACAGGCATTGCCACCCAGGTCACACCAAGCCACCCCTGCTGTCAGAGACTGAAATGTTGTGGTTTATGGCTTAAACCTTTTTATGAAGGACTTTTGCCTATGATAGCAAAACTGTATAACAAAGCTGCACCAAAAAAGCTGCACTGAGGACCACGGCACCCTGCATGGAGCCCCTGAGTGAAACCTTGGACTGGGAGTTAAACCACTCAAGGGACAGAGAGAAAAGAAAGTGACACCATTGTTCAAAGCATCCCAGGTCTGGGAAGTAATGGATAAGGCTGGGAGAGCACCCSCGGGAGAGCCCAGCCCGGACATCATTGGGACCCACGGAGGGGTGAGATGTTTCTACTTAATCTGTATCTGTCTCTGTTACTCCTCCTGTCCCCCCTCCACCACCCTTTTTTCTATTTCTTTCTTTCTCTTTCATTCTCTCTCTTTTACTGTTAAATAAAATATATCAACTTTTTGGTATCGACATTTAACCTCGTTTGGTTTTAATCTCGTTTCGAGGAATATTTCGAGCCTCAGAGTTCTTTCCACTTTATCCACAGAGAGCCAGCGTGAAACTCCCTTTGCTCTTCTGTGCTTAGAGCAGGTGGGAACCCCTGAAGCAGAGCCCTGGGTGCCCAGGACAGTGGGCAGGGCTGCTCCTTACCAGGCTGGCGTTGGCGATGTTGGTGTCATCCTCAGGCATGGGCTGGTAGATGGCCAGAGCAACACAGTTGGCAAAGATGGTGAGCAGGATGATGATCTCGAAGGGTCTGAGAGGGAGGGTTAAGGAGTGGAGACAGGAAAGACAAAGCAGGGATAACCCTGCCCCTGCCCTGCCCTGCCCTGTCCTGCCTGGGTGGGTGTGGGGAACCAGCTCCTCACGGGGGCAGAGCACAGAGGGAGCAGCCAGGCCCCACCCTGGCACATCCTCAGGTGCTGCAGGGCCAGGACACCCAGCACGAGGCTGCTGCAGAGCCAGGACACCCAGCACGAGGCTGCTGCAGAGCCAGGACACCCAGCACGAGGCTGCTGCAGGGCCAGGACACCCAGCACGAGGCTGCTGCAGGGCCAGGACACCCAGCACGGGGCTGCTGCAGAGCCAGGACACCCAGCACGAGGCTGCTGCAGAGGGGCAGTTCTGGCACAGGATGGATGGTCAGGGGCCACAAATTACAAGGCAGCAGTGGAGGAATAACAAAGGGATGGGAGAACTGGCAGCTTTCCCCTCCTCATCCCTCAGTGAATCACCCTGGAGGGTCAGGACCCTTTTGCATGTGGGCACTGAAGCCAAGCATCCCCCTCTGGAGCAGGCAGGCCCTGGCTCCCTCTGCACTCAGCATCCAGGAGGGTGGATCCTGCTGCTCAGGTCTCAGGAAGGCCCCATGGCCCTGCCTGGAAGGTATCCAGAGGCAAGACAGCTCATCCAGGCTCTCCTCCAGCAGAACATCCCCAGGTGTCCTCACAGCCTCAGTGCCCTGCACAGGCAGCACTGCTGTGAGTGTCCCAGGAGTGCCAGGGGCTGGGAGTGAACACAGCGCTCAGCCTGAGGACTGTGCCACCCCCTTCAAGGTAGAAACTGTGCTGCTTGGGCCCTGGGACATCTCAGAACAAAAGGGGTGCCTCACTGTCTCCCCATGAAGACCCTGGGACAGGCCCTTGGTCACTCCCAGGCTCCTGCTGCTGTCCTTGCTCTGCTTGGGCCACTGAAATCTCTTGGTCAAGCTTCAGCTCGCACCTTCCTGAAGCCTCTAAAGAGCTCAAACTCTGGCTCCAGGGCCTCATTCACAGCCAGGCTCTCCCTCCAGGGACTTTCTGTCCCCCTCAGCATCCTCCCTTGAGGGCTGCCTTGGGCTCTAGTGGCCACATCACTGTTCAGTCCAGCATCGTGGGGCAAGGGGCACCTGGGGAGCATCCTATCCATACAGACCTGCTGAGCTGGCTCAGTGTGTCCTGGGTCACCACAGGCTTTTTTTCCTTTTCTGCACCTTTCTATCCATCAACCTGGCRGCACTTTAAAAACGGAAGCCAGCTGGAAAAGCTGCTCCCCTTTGTGTCCAGGTAATGAGGCAGAGCCCAGGGACTGCCTGGACAGGGAGAGATGAGCCCTCCTTGAAGGGTGACCTCGACTGGAGCTCCTGTAACTGGAGCTGGAATCCACTTGCTGCTTGTGGTTCTGCGAGTCTGGCACAGTTACGAGGCAGAAATGCAGTGGGACAGATTGAACCAAAAACCAGGCCTGTGGGGTCACCAGGAACAGAGTCTGTGCCTCCTGCCACTGAGCCAGAGCCTCAGCATCCTCCTCATCTCCTTGTCTTGCAATCTGGCTTCTTTCCCTCCAGCATCCTCCCACCACACAGCACCCAAGGTCCTCTCCAGGGGCCCCAGACTCCTCACCCATCTGCCTTCAAGTCCTCTTGGCTACAAAATGGCCTGAAATACCAGGGTGACATCACAAAGCTAGACATGTCCCAACAGCTATCAGGCTGTTGGACCAGCTGTCATGCACACAACACCCAGTAAGTTGCAGAACATTCAGATTTCCTTGCTCTAACAAACATGGTTTTTTGAGATGCGAGCGAATTTCAGCGTAAAACCTCCTCTGCCGCGAGTCAGCCTGACTTTCACCCACCCTGGGCTGAGTGGAGTGGTGGTCCCTGCCCTTCAACTGCTTGAAGAAAGCCCTGTGACCCAGCTTTGTACTGACAGCAGTGGCTATACAGCAGTGAYGGGCCAAGGCACAGGAATGTGTTCTGCCACACTGAACCTCCAGGCCAGGTATCCCTGCACAAGAGGGCCACAGCTAATCTGCCCCTGGCAGCCTGCCTGGCCCTGCAGACCATAATAACCCACAGGGACTGGAACGACCCCATCACGCCTTTCACACGCTGATCCCTGAGTGAGGGCAGCCAGGTGCCTCTGGGATAAATACAGGCTCCGGGGAAACCTGACTCCCGGCTCGTTTGTCCTGCACAGGTCAGAACCACCTGCACCTCTCTGGTGGGGCACCCACTTCTCCCTGCCCCTCTCCCCTCCCAGAGCTCTGGAGGAGGAAAGACCCCCACAGTGCCACRCACTCGCTCTGGCATGTGCCGGCCCCGGGGGAAGAACGTGTTTGAGCCTGCTGGAAGATGCAAGTCCTATTTCCAGCTCTCCCCCTGCCACTCGGGTGTACACGCAAGTTTCTTCCCTCCTCAGTGCCTATTTAAGACACAGTTCCCTTCCATGTGCCCACAGAGCCATCAGCTCTCTTGCCAGAGACACAGAAAATGAGAATTCCCCAATTTTGGCTCTGCTCCCACTCCCTGAAGGACAGAGAGTCCCCCTGCAGTAAAGGAAGGAGGGCTCAAACTCCAGCACCACCAGAGCTGCGAGCACACCCTCCTGCCTGCCAATGGGCTTTGGACAAAGCAGCATCTCTGGCCATGGCTTTGATATCCCCACAGCAACACAGCCAGCCTGATGTGACCAAGCCACCTCCTAGAGGAGCAAAGCCTGGCCAGGGCTGGGATCACCACACACAGATAAGGTTCGGCTACTGAAATGAGAAAAGTTGTGGTGGAAGAACTGGGCTCCGTTCCCCATTCCATCATTTTTGCCGGAGCCCAAAYGTTTTGCTGAAATCAAAGTGAAATRTTTCATCTCCCATTCTCTTCCCTGACATGAAATAKAGGTGAAMAAAGCCATAGYTCCTGGAYGCATGGCAGAAACACAACATTTTGGTGTTTCTGAGCTACAATACCCCAGTGAAAAGGTCAAAGGGCAACACCCAAACCCCTACAACAAACCAAATCCCTACAACACTAAACCGACGGAACACAGAAGGACTATTCCTCTGAGCAGTATCACCCACAAAAGCCTTCACTGTGACAGCAGTACCAGGGAGGGATGGGAAAGGGAGCTGAGAGGACAGCAGTGTCAGCAAGGATTTGGGGGATACTGGCCAGCTCCACCAGGGCAGGGCACAGCTGTGGGGTCAGGCAAGCAGTGATACACACAAAAAGCCATCCCAAGCAACTCACCATGGACTCATGCTACCCACCCCCAAACCTCTCTGCCAGGGTGTCATGTTGTCCCCAGCCCTCAGTTCCCCCAGCCTGACCCCATCCCCACCCCAGGATGGGCACTGTGGCCCCTGCTGACACACCAAACCCCCTCCCCTCTCAGCAATCTGTCCCCCATTTCTCCCCACTACACAACACGTTCACTCCCACAAGTCCCTTGCCCCCAGGCTGTCCCTGCCTGTCCCTGTCCCACCCCACCACGGCCTGACCCGCTCCTCAGCCCCAGCTTTCCCCACCAGCCCATTCCTGCCCCAGTTTGCACAGCCTTTGCCGTGCATCCTCCCTGAGCCTTTCACAGGCCTGCTGAGGCAGTCAGCACAGGCCTGGGGGAGGCTGACAGCCCTCCTGCCCCCCAGCACCCACCGCTCTGCCCCCAGGCACACACACACTGCCCCAAGGATACTTCCACTCCACGATGCTGATGCACGCCTTCCGCAGGGGATTTTCCAGGGTCAGGCAGAACAGAGCCCTGGGTGGCCGCGGAGCTACCGGTGGGACCGGCTTCTTGGACTTCTCCTTCTGCTGCCTCTTCTTCACGTCCCCCTGGGGAGAAGCAGGCTCCATGGTGGTGCTCCCCTAGCTGGCTCTCCCCTCCTGCCCCGCGGCCGAGCCCCCCTTCCCCAGGTCCCAGCCGGGGCTCGGCTGGGGCTCCGTCTCCTCCGTGCACCGGGGGAGGCAGTGGGGGAGTGGGGGCTGGAGCCTGCACTCGCATGTGCAAACACACAGAGCAGGAGTTTAAATTTAGATCCCGGCCTGGCTCCGGGTACTGTCCCAGCTCCTGAGGCGGCAGAAGGGCCCCTGCAGCTGTTCCCATTTACCCAGCACATGGGGAGCTGGGCGAGTGCTTCGCGTGCCACTGCCCGGGCTGGGGGTGGGACAGGCTGGGGACACTGTCCCCGAAAGAGAAGTGCCTGTGTCCCAGGTCAGCTCTCTCCCCAGCTCCCCTGCCTACGCTGGGAAGCATCCAGGCTGCCTGGGGCAACGTGCATCGGCTCACTCTCATTATTCAGGGTGAGATGGAGAACCCACCTCCGGCCAGTCCCCAAAGATGGTCTCCCCCCTTCATCCGATGGGCCACCTCTCTGCAGGATTTCACCTCCACCTGTGCCCTGGGCCATGTGATATGGGGGCTGCAGGGTCTTTGGGGCTGGGTCCATTTCACTGACTGGAGACTCCAATGTCAGAACTCCACGGAATCATGGTGAGTCCAAAAAGTGCTCTGGCTTGCTGTTCTGGAGGCACAGAGGAAACCTTGGGCTGGCACCAGTCRCTCAAACAACCACTTGCTCAGCCTGACAGAGGTAAGTCCTGCATGCAGGATCTGGAGGATGTCTGGGGATGCAGGAACCCAACCAGCCTAGGTTGGATTGTGTCCCGGCAAGTCCAGCTGGGCTTGGGAAAGCCTACCTGGATGAATGGTATGGTAATTCCTGAGGTGAGGCAAGGAGAGGGGCAGGTTATCAGCACCTTTCCCAGCACGGGAGTGAGGCACCAGGAAGTGTTATTCATGGGGGTTTTCCTGGGGTTTTCTAGACTGTCAGCAAAACAACTGCAGCGATCTAATTCCTTTCAGTAATGTCCCACAGCAGCTGGAGTCCCTGTCCTACAGATGTTGCAGTTGGTGTGACTGACCAGCTGTGCCCCCCTGCACCTCGTGCATCCCAGGGTGCTGCTCSGCCCACGGCACCACGCTGTCCTGCTCACAGCTTCCTCCCCCTGGCTTTGTGGGGTCGTTCCACTGGGGAGGGAAATGCTCGGCAGGAGTGCAGCCGGCTGTGCCASGGGCCAGCAGGGAGCGACCAGGGAGCGAACTGATCCCTGCCCACGGCATGGGAGAGCAACTCCTGCAGCTGAGGTACTTTGGAGGAGGGTGCCCTCGGTGGTAAAGGGGTGCACAGAATCCCGGAAAGGCTTGGGTTGGAAGGGACCTTAAAGATTATCTCGTCCCAACGCGCCTGCCCATGGCAGGGGCACTTTCCACTAGGGTTAAATCATCAATATGCCCCCTTCCACACCGCTCTGCTGCGTTTTGTACAAATCAGAGTCAAATCATTTCTGCTGCTGGGTCCTGTCTCCGTGTGAGGCAGGTCCACGCATTTCCCACTTCTCACTTGGCCGTCGTTGCCCCCCTAGACCYTAAGTGAAAGCCAGGAGCCGCCTCYCCGCTGCCGCCTGTGCACAAGAGCCTGTCCAGGRACCGCAAGGCCGCGGGGCCCATCTAGTGGGGATGTCCAGGAGGAGCATCTGCCCGGGGTGCGCTGGGAAGCCGAGGAGCAGGGTGATCAGGGTGATCAGGGCGAGCGGAGCTGCACACCGGGCAGGGGCTGTGCCGGGGACCCCGAGCCTCTCTGACCCCGCACCCCCGCCTGCAGCCGCCCCTCGCCTGGCCTGAGCTGTCTGCCCAGGGCCCCCCCGGACCCGGCACGGCTCCAGCACGGCTGCAGCGCCGGGTCCCACGGAGCCGTCCCTACCTGCGCGGCGGGGAGAGGCGCCTTCCCCCTGAAACCTCTCCGCAGCCTCCCTCCTCTTCCTCGCACGCTTCCTGGGCATTCCTGTCCCTCTCCCGCTCCATCACCGCACGGGCACGGCCTTGGGAAGGGTCCCTAAGGGAGCTGGGCCGAGATGGGGGTCTGGCTCCCGCAGGTGCATGTCCTGCCGCCCTGCCGCCCTGCCGAGCCGACCCCAGCCGAGCCAAAAGCTGCCGCACGCCGCTCTCCGCCCCGCTCCGCCGCTCGCCCGGCCCCGCTGCCGGCCACACTCCCGCCCCTCTCCGGCCCCTCTCCCCGCCCCGCTCCCGTCCCTCTCCCCGCTCCCGTCCCTCTCCCCGCTCCCGTCCTTCTCCCCGCCCCGCTCCCGTCCCTCTCCCCGCTCCCGTCCCTCTCCCCGCCTGGCTCCCGTCCCGGCGGAGCTGGGTCCGTCCCCGCGGAGCCCCCGGCTCGCTCCGGCCGCCCCTGGGAGGGACGTGGCGCGGGGCAGCGAGAGCCGCTGGCGCGGAAAGTCACGCTATGGAAAAGCCAGTGTCCGTAAAGGAGACAGAGGAGCCCTGCAACTTGATTGGAATAAAGGCAGAGAGTCCACTGRGGCACACGCCCGGAGGGTTTCTCTCTCGCGGTTTCAGGGGACGCAGCCTCCCTTTATCCTAAACTCCTGGCCGCAGGTTGCCCTCTTCCTTTCCCCATGGGCTGAGAACTGGGAAAGTACAGCCTTCCCGAACGCCGACCACGTGTTCCCTCCCTGGACCTGTCATTGTCCCCCGAAGTTCGGAAGCTCAGGCTTGTGCAGACGCATTTCCCTACTTCAGAAGTCAAACTATCTGGGCTCTGTAACAATCCTGCGGCTTGAAGTTGGTAGAGAGATTAAGACCATTTCAAAGATATTAACGCCCCGACCCTCACCCTCTGAATTGTTTGTAAAGGCATCGGCACACATCTTTCCTATCACGGTGCCCTCCGCTGGAGAGCCTGGGCGAGGTCCAGGGAGAGCTGCGGGGCAGGCAGAGAGGCTGCGCTGGCTGCTGCACCCCCGTGTGTGCACAGGGATCTACGGGCGTGTGGGCATGTGTGTGCATTTTTCCACTCAAGGACTAAGGGACTCTTTAGCCAGAGGGGAACAGGATGAGGCCTTGGGGCTGTTGGTGTTCCTGGTCTTCATCTCTCTGGTCAGACACACATGGGTATATCCATATGTATGTAGGTGTGTGTGCATCTGTGTGGGAGTGTCTGTGTGTGTGTGCCTGCTGGCGTCACCAAGAAGTGGTTTGGGCACTTACAGAATTACACTCAAGGTACTGGTGAAAAGCAGATTTTAATACAAATTTATGAAAATGCAACTTTAAGGGAGTTCAGTTGCGATGTTCACCCTGTTACTGACTACATGGCTGAAGCATGCATAGGAAAATCAGGTTGGAATCCATTTAGGATGATTTACGTGGAGACTGGGGATGCAAAAGGGTCAGGGTTCAAAGGATATGGGTGCAAAAAGATAAGGGTGCAAAAATATAACGGTGCAAAAGGGTTTAGCAGCACTCAACCATGGACTGATTAACAATTAAACATTCAAAAGCATTGGTTAAATTATAACAGTGACTGAATAACAGACTCACAATAAAAGCATCCATAGCATAATCAATTCACACACGAGCAGAGATGTGTTCGTCTGCACTGACCTGTGCAAAGGAATCTGCCGAACATTCCCCTGGGGTTCAGTGAAAAATGTCACCTCCCTCAGTGGTTCTCTACAGTGGGGTTGCACCTTGAGGAGCCTGGGGAGGGATCAGCCRAGGCCTCCTCAGTGACGCTTTCCAGTATGGCAAACTGGAGTGTTCCTGAACTCTGAGAGCCGTCCCATTCCAAGGCAGGTGCTGGTGCAGCCACTGTGGTCCCTGAGAGCTCCAAAGGCCTCCCTCAGGACCTCTGTTGGCAGGGTCACAAAATGATTGGCTTTAGTCACCCCTAAGCTGGATATGACAGAAGTGCACTGGCACTGGTTGTGCAGAGAAGCTGTGGCTGCCCCATCCCTGGAAGTGTTCAAGGCCAGGTTGGACGGGGCTTGGAGGATCCCAGTCTAGTGGAAGGYGTCCCAGCCCGTGGCAGGGGGTTGGACTAGGTGGCCTTTTAAGGTCCCTTCCAACCCAAACTATTCTATGATTCCATGCAGAAAAGCCACGCTGTGAAAAGCCAGGGTGCACAACGGAGACAGAGGAGCCCTGCGACTTTRTTCGAATAAAGGGACAGAGTCCACCGGGRCACAGCCCGTGGGGCCTCTCTCGGTGTTTTGGAGCATGCAGCCTCCTTTTATCCTAAATTCCCGGCCGCAGGTTGCCCTCTTCCTTTCCCCRTGGGCTGAGGTACTGGGAAGGGACAGCCTTTCCAAACTGCCTACTAAACACTGCCCTTTCAACACGTATTGTCATCATCCCCCAAAGTTTGGACGTTCAGGCAGTCTGTGTTCCGTGGATCCACCAGAAGTTCAGGCTGAGTTCTGCAGTAGACTTGTGTGGACTCACTTCTCCTACTATCCTAAAGTTCAGGAGTTCAAACTGTCTGGGTTTGAAGGGACATTAAGACCCATTTCTCCTAAAGACCTCCACCCATCGAGTCGTTTGTAAAGACATTAGCACCCATCCTTCCTATCAATTTTAAGTTTCCATCCTGGCTGTAACCTAAGTCGGGAACAGTGGTACCATTCCACTCACGTAAATTATTTACCAAGGCTAACCAGGATAACTTCTTATCCTTTGTTCTCCACCTTGGCTGGGCACCGGAGACTCCTGTTACAGTCAGAGTGATTCCCACCTTCAGCACGCTCCTGGTACTGTCAGGGACACTTCCCCTGGAGCAGCTGCTGAGATGAAGAGCAGGCCCGAGGAGGGAGGSCCCAGGGGAGGATGCACCACCACACCTGGGCACCTGTGCCCAGCCTCGGGGMTCTGGGGCTGCTGCAGGATTCACCAGCCCAAAGCAGGGRCAYRTTTTCATYTGCTAAGGGTTTGCTTCCACACCCCCTGATCTTTCCGTGTTGAACATGGCCCTTGGAGATGCACATGGTGTTCAGTATTTATGTAGAAAGCAAGCACCCCTTTACCAGGGTTGTACCTACCAAGTCAAAACCCCAGATAAGAAGTTGTCACCAAAGCTTGTGAAGAAGAAAAGCCCTCCAAGACTGGTTTTTTTAGTGTTAGAGGTTCAGGCATTGCTTTATGCTGGCCAGGATGTGCAATGGAAAACATTCCATCCACACATGGTTCTTTACCAGACTTTTCACGTATTTGTACATAAAAAACCCAAAGAAATCCTTGTTCATTGCTTCTATATTACACAGTTCTTAGTATTCAATCTCCTGTTGGTTATTGATCCTTTGATGCTGATTTGGTCCTCATTCTTTGGTTTTCTTATCAATTTTTTCCCAGACCAGGTATCTCCAGTCACACCAGGGTGTGATGCCTGTTAATGTCCATTTATCTCCTCTGTATCTTCTGGCTATTCCCAACCTGTAGATGTTGAACTCTGAGAGTTTAGGGATCTTCTTTTTGTTGATTGAGGCTCCTCAAGCCTCACCCAGCAAAACTCAAAACCTCAGTAAACAGAGTCTTTTGAAGAAAAACTTCAATTCCCCCTGACTTTGGCAAAGGCGAACAAACCCATGACTAAAATTTTAAGAGTTATATCATCTCCAACAAAGTTTTCTTSAAATCCCCAGTAGATGGAAACACCCGCACTGAAGACAGTGAAAAGGTAAGGCTCTGACTCAAGGGGGGTTTTTTGTGGTGGTTTTGGTTTTGKTTTTTTTAAGATTCAACCATCTAAACAAACACGCCTTTCGTGGCTGATTTAAACATTCACACAAAACAAGAGTTTAAGCATCCCTTTATTGCATAAGCATCAAAGCAGTCCCTGCTCCCCTAGCAGCAGCACAAAGCACATGGAGAAGCAAACATGGTCTCAGTGCTATCACCTTTCATTCCTGCACTGCTCCTGAACTCAGCTGTCACTTGGAAAAAGGGCTTGTGAACTAAASGGCAAAACATTTCCCTTTCCCAAAAGGCTTTCCAACCCATAGTTTCCTCCCAGAGATGCCACCTGCGTTCTAGGCTGTGTTTGATTGGCTTTCTCAAAGAATGAGGAGAAAAGCTGTGTTAGCCGGGCCAGATGCCCAGATGTTTCAGTGTCCTATCCCTCATCGCAGTCAGGAGCACATGCTCAGTTAAATTTAAGGATCAAGGCCATGTTTCAGCATAGTTTTCTCTCTCTGTCAGTGAACTGTGCTCCCCACCTCAGTCAGTGACTGTCCTAGTCCTAAGGCAACACARTTCTGCAGGTCTTATTCAGTGTTCACTAATTTTTGTATTTTCTCACTACAGACATTACAATAAGAACAGGCAAAAAAATGAAGGGGAGGGAAGAGAGGGATGAAGGAGAACGGAGAAAGATACAAAAAGAGAGAGAAACCCTAAATATTGCTAAGCCCTGTTGGTCAGGGCAGCAAAATCTTGAGTCAGGATTATGCAAGTAAATGGCTRAAACTCCACCTGCAGTGGCCTCCTGCTAAGCCTCGTTTGTAGTAATCTACGAGCTGTGAGTTSTCTATTTGCACTGCAGCAGTGGGAAGGCCTCCAGAGTTAGCACCAGCCAGCACCCCCTCTATTTTAATGATATGCTGCTTTAAATGCCCCACACCCATCCATTCCCTGGCCTCTTCAAACACCATCATTGTCCAACTATGGTGATCCCGAGAAAACAATCGACACCTGTGGAGCCATTTAGCAACCACTGACATAGGAGCTCAGGTTTTTGCCTTTGCAATAGTTCCTCCAGCCAGTCCTGGAAAACAAACACATTGTGTCATTTGAAGAGTTAGGTAATGATTGAATTGGTTATAAAAACAGATTTGATTAGTCTTTGAGAGTCTTGGGTGAAGAAAACTGGACATGAAAGATATGAATAAATGAAAATTCTGATGAGCTCAATCTAAGCCAGCTGGGGAAAAGGGAAGAGAACAAATAGCAGAACTCTGGGAGAGGAGAGGAATTTGGGGATCTAGAGCAGGTGCTGSGAGACAGGATTCCTGTCTCCTCCTTTCAGCTGTGGGAGAAGGGTTGTGCTCAACTTTGCCAAATACAGCTTCACACCCATTGCTCCCCCTGCTCCCCCAGTCAGTAGCAGGATTGKTTYTGGTCTCCTCTGCCCATTCTTCCCCAGTGTCCACTGCAAATATCCTTACCAGGGACTGAGGCCATGAGCCTCTYGAGCAATCTTCTTGGCACACTGAATATCATCCTGAAGATTATCGTCTTGCAATTCTGTAGAGAAGGGAGAAAAGATCAGTATGGAGGAAAATGGGGCAGAGGAAGAGCAGGGACAGAGTGGCAGAAGGAAAGGTGTCCATGAGGAAGGAAGGGCAGATGGGACACGGAGAAGAGGGACGAACAGAAGGACAGATATGCCTGGAGCAGCTGCTAGGCAGGGGTCATGGCCAGAYCAGGTGCTTCCATGGAATGAACAAAGAAAGGCTCYTTGTTCTSTCCTACCACTCACTCGAGCAGCTRACGTGGCAGGCATTCTCGGATCCAGCAGTCCTGCCATCTTCACACCAGTACTTGCTGTTGATCTGGAAGATGCCATAGTCCCTGCTCGGCCCATTGCTGTGGTACGCTTGGGTGTTGTAGTCACTCTCGTGTTGCACCAGGCATGTCCCTGCAGCAGGAGGAGAGACCCCAGASGAGAACATCAGGGTGTGCTCAGGGTAAATAAGAGAAAAGATATGGAAAGGTCAAGGATGAAGGAAGTGCTGGAGAAGAAATTAAACTGGAAATATCATCAGCTTGAGGATTGGATGGGTAAATGCTTGGAGGCATGAAGCTCCAGATGGGTATTTGTGGTGTGAACTATAGAAGGGAGCAAGGAAGGGGATGAGGAAGAGAGAAGATGAAGSCAAAGGAATGGASGGACAGAATAGTACTGCTGGAAGATCAAAACAGAGCTGAGGGGGACAAAGGTGGTAGAGGCAGAGAGGYGCAGTGGCAGCTCATGGTACTCACAGTCAGCAACAGTTGTGCCCTCAAAGCCCTCAAAGCCGTTCTCACGGAGGATCTTCACCATCTCACATCGAGGGATGATTCTGCCCTGGGTACCTGGCARAGCCAAGCCAAGGACAACAAGAAGAAAGCCGAGGAAGAGCATTGACTCTCTCATCGTGCAGCTGCAGCAAGACGTGCCAGAGCAACTTGGGCAGTCTGTCTGCCAGGACTGCCTGCAGTGCCAGCCTTTTATTGCTGCTTCCAGGAGGAGGATCCACTGGCTAAGCAAGCACGTCTGGGAAGTCTGGGCAGTCTTTACAGTAACAAGCCGATAMGAAAATGGGCCAAACTCCAAAACAAATTCCTGGAAGGTGCCAGTACCTATTTCACTGGTCCTTCATGGCTGGGGCATGTGCGTTCCACAGACAACCCAGCAATCCTGTTTGATTTTATTCCAAATATCATGGATCAAAGGCTGCAGTTGCCTCATGTGGGTGTCATGGTTTAACCCCAGTAGTCTGCTAAGTCACTCCATCTTGTCCCACCCGGTGGGATCGAGAAGGGAATTGGAAATGTAAGAGAACSCGTGGGTTGGGGTACAGACAGATTAATGGGGAAAACAAAAGCCACACCTGCAATAAAAGCAAAACAAAGAGGTAACACACYCCTTCCCATCAGCACAAAGATGTTCAGCCACCTCCAGGAAGGCAGGGCTCCACCACACTGACAGTGGCTTGGGGAGACAAACACCATAATCCAAATGTCCCCCTCCTTCCTCCTTCTTCCTTCAGTTTTATACACTGAGTATGACCCTACATGTGGTCTGGGATATTCCGGTGTCAGTGTGGGTCAGCTGTGCGAGCTGCATCCCCTGTCATGGTTTAGGAATAGTATTCCCCAATTTAGTAATCCCATCAGAAAAACCATGAGCTGCTTCCCTTGCCCCTCCGATCACAGGTTGAGATAAAAATGATTTACTGGGAACTGCAATGAGATAAGAATCAACCACGAAAAATGTCCTCAAATGGAACCTCCTGTGAAGGGGGTGAAGATGGGGCAGCCAACCTTATGTTCTTAATCCATCTTCCTACTATCCCTTGTAAAATATTTCTGAACAACAAACAACACACGACAGAAAGAAGCCTGGTTCAGTGTGGTTTTATTTCCATGCACTGTACACTGCAAGCCATGGCAGATCACTGGACATTGCCTTGATTGGTCACTACCTCCGGACTGCTGCCTTTGACATCAGTTTTCTTTCTCATACTGGGTGCATCAAAAAGCTCAAGAAAATAAGGATAAGAAAAAATCTTGAGAGGTAAAAAGAAAAAGAGGCAATGGTTATAAAGACATAACCCTAAGAAGATATGTCCCAGCTGAGCTGAGGGAGTCTCATATTGGCACATCTGATGAAGAAACAGCGAAGGGTGACTGTGCTGGGTTTGGCTGGGTGGAGTTAATTTCCTTCCCAGTAGCTGGCATGGGACTGTGTTTTGGATTTGTGCTGAACAGGGGTATGATAACGGAGATGTTTTTGTTATTGCTGAGCAGTGGCCACRCAGAGCCAAGGCCTTTTCTGCTTTTCACACTGCCATGGTGGCGAGGGGGCTGGGGGTGCACGGGAGGCTGGGAGGAGACAGAGCTGGGACAGATGATCCAAAGTGATCCAAGGGAAATTCCAGACCATCTGACATCATGCTCAGTATATAAAGTGGGGGGCAGAAGKAAGAAGGGGGAGKGATGTTTGGAGTGATGGTGTTTGTCTTCCCAAGTCTGTCACGTGTCTYGGAGCCCTGCTCTCCTGGGGATGGCTGAACACCTGCCTGCCCACGGGAAGCAGGGAAGGAATCCCCGGGTTTGCTTTGTTTGTGTGTGTGGCTTTTGCTTCCCATATTAAACTGTCTTTATCTCARCCCACGAGTTTTCCAGCTTTTACCCTTCTGTCTCCCTCTCCGATCCTGCTGCTGGGGCAGTGACTGAGTGGCTGTGTGGGGCTTGAGGGCAGGCTGGGGTTAAACCACTTTGGCTGACAAACTCGGGATGCAGGAATTATATTCCCTCTCCATGTTTTCAGGTTTCCCAGTCCTCGAAAGGGAACTTGCAAGTGCTCTATGGTTTATTTCCTCCTCTAAGTCCAAAGCAATCTCTTTTTCTTTTCATGCTGACATTGCTGCCATACGGCTTTGAAGGAGGAAGGATCGAGGGTGAACAGAGTGGTTTTGGAAGGAGGTTGTGGGTGGGGTGTTGAGTGGAAGAGCTTCTTTTTTTCTTCTCTATCAGTCATAGGGGACATTGGCAGGAGAAATCATTTCGTTGGCTTCTTTAGGGATTATTCTGCCAACTGCCATCACACCAACTTGGGGGAAATTGTGCAAAGGCTCCACCTTTGCCCTGAACTCCAGGGAAGAAAGGAGTCCATGCCTCYACMRCCCTCTAGCTCAGTGAGGGGCTCCTGGGGGTCCTCCCACACCTCTTCCAAGGGGAACAGCATCACTCTGCTCCCACTGATAAAGGGTGTCCCTACAGCTCCTCCAAAACAGGCCCTGGGCTCGCTGTGGACAAAGCACCAGTGGAAACCTGCACCAGAGTGAGCCCTGAGCAGCAGGTGAAGGCAGCAGGTTTGGTGATGCTCTGGCAGGGACTGAGCTCCATGGGGCTGGCATCCCACAGGTGCCCGGAGGCTGCTTTGGGGATCCTCCAGCTGGCCAGGGAACAAATAAATTTACTCTTTGCAATCTCCCCGTGGTCTGTGGGGAAATTGCACCCAGCCTGCTCCCCTGCAGGACACAGGCTGCCCTGTCCCCCCTTCCACAGGGCAATGCGGACCCAGAAAAAGACTGACACCACAGATGAGGAASGGCTTTACTCAAGTCTTAAACTGATCAAAAGTTTAAATCACCGATGAAGTAGGAAAAGAGGATTTAAAAACCCTGACTTGSTGTCCTGRTACTGCYCATTTGCATCAGTTGGTTGGGAGTTGGGAACRCTCGTGCTCACCCTGCTGTTAGGGCTGTAGCGCAACAGGGTGAAATTAAAGCAAAACCAGCCAGTAATGTGCTGTGGAAGGTGTGTTTTGGGATAGTTTAAAGGAATGAAAGTAAGGCAAAGTTTATRGCACGCAATTTATCCTCCTGAAAGGCTCAATGTAATGACTGTTAAGTGTCAGTTCAGATCAGGTTCTTTTCCTAAAGTGGTGTCCATGAGATATTAATTTTTGGGGCAGGAATGGGCACCCTTATCTTGAAAAGGGATCATTGCTCTGGATAAAGAAGTGTGTGCGGGGTGGTGATGGGGGAGGCTCTCCTCTGCTGTGGCGAGGCACCTCACCCCCCCCCACCTTCCTTCTTGCTGTCAAGAAGATTATCTGCTGTTTGCAGAAATTAGGGAATCTCCCCTTTTCCCATAGTCTTGTGAGACTCTCAGGTGCCCAAGCCTGACATGGCAATAAACAGCTGCTGTGAGKGGAGATTGTGCTGCAATTTGTGACTGACAGACACTAGAACTTYACAGCTATAAATGATCTACAGTAACCCTCACAAATCGGAAAACCTTCTGTGCACCTCTAAGGTGTGTATGAGGGCAGACCCCTCAAGCTCCAGGACCCTGGGCTCAAGTGATTCTTCTCTTCTGGATGTTGGGTGAAAGAAGCCTCAGCACACAAATAATAATCTGGTCCGGTTAAGTCRTATTGGCTTCTAATCTATACTATTTCTTCACTAGCAGTAATATTAGGTACCTTTATTGTGCACTGTATATTGTAATCTACTAGTAGTAATTCCTTTTGTTTATCCTGTGTAGTAAGTAGTTTGCTCACGGTGGCACAGTGTTTATATTGTAACTTACTAGTAATATTTCTCTTGTTTAACCTGTGTAGTAAGTAGTTTGCGTGGCCAGCATATTACTCCTGGTGGCACAGTGTTTATATTGTAACCCACTAGTAATATCCCTCTTGTTTATCCTGTGTAGTAAGCAAYCTRTTAAAGTCCCATGTCTGTGKTTTTGTTGTGTCTATTCAATAAATAATTCATGTTACAATAGACCTAATCGGTCATGATTGAAGAACTTGCGAGCAAGAGTGGGTTTTGAGGTGCAGGCCATCCCAAAAGGGCTACTGCCGGGAATCTGAGCAGAGGCAGAGCCCTTAAAGCTCTTTCTCCCATTTGTAACAACTGGCACAGTGAAGGCAGGATCATGACATTTGGTTTGGAAATACAGACACAAGGCTTGGCGGATAACTTACGGCAGCACGGTGTTTAGCCCATGCCAAAATGGGGAGAATTACAAGAAAAAGTAAATGAAAGGTGGAAATCACTGAAAGGAGAAAATATCCTTTGTCATGCAGTTACATTAGGTTTAAAATCTGTTTGCCACTGGAGGGAACATGAAATAAAGAAAAATGACAAATTGTAACCTCACCWAAAAGAATCCRAGGGGAAAACAAAACCCTTGGAAGAAAAATTAGAATTGGCATTAGTAAAAAAACCCCAAAATCTGGGATGTTAAAGAAATTCCAAAGTTGATAATATCACCCGAGGATGGGGATGGTAAGATTCAGAAAAGTTCTGATGAAAATGTTGAATTGAATTCTGATGCAAGCACAAAACCTCTGAAGGAGGAAGAAATTCCAGAATTTAAATTGAAACCCATAATTGAAACCAAACTGTCCAAAAGACCCCAAAGAGGTCAGAGGACGAAAATGGTTCTTCTTCTTCCTGGGATTCCCTGGCACTGGCAAACTTTCATGGAAAAGGTGAACGAAAGGCAGGAAACATAGAAACTGCATGTCTGTCAAAAGTTTGTTTCACTAGGAAGAATGAGATATTATTGCATGGTGTGGAAAGTTCCAGATTTTGGGGTGCGAGTGTCCTCCTAAACCTTGGTCTAGACCCCCCTGACAAGCCCCAATTCCAAATAAAACATTCCAATCTCAGCAGAGGTGAATCTTAAGACCTTTGCTAAAAGAAACTCCTATGTGGGGAAAACTGCATCCTGTAGTAAACCAAGCAAGAGAAACAGGTTTGAAACATCACAAAAGAAGCCCAAATACTGAAATACAAAAAAAAAAGCCCCTGAAACATGGGGGAGAACTGTTAAACACAATCCAATCTGCCCGAGAAAAATGCATTGCAAAGGCTGCCTTGGCTTTGGGAATGCCGAGAGCTGTTTCCAGGCCGTGGGGGGGGGGAACCACAAAATTTAAACCCCAACCTTTCTACAGAGGAAAAAAAGGGTTTCTCTACAGAGGAAAAAAACCACTCCAAATCCCTTTTACAACAGGCAGGAAAAGACCTTGCTAGAGAATTCTTGCAGGTCAAAAGGTCTTCTGATAGCCCTGCATTTGTCTGATTGTAACAACAAAGCAGCACTAAACCCAAAAACTTTGAGTACTGTTACGAAGTGAAAACCACAAAATTAAGTTTTAGAAATGAAAACTTGAAATTGTGTAACTAACTTTAACGAAGACTGTTGCCTGTTACACTGCTGAAATCTATTTGGGTGTACCTAAACCTTTAAAATGAAAGCATTGAATTTTAAAATGCATCCTGCTTACAGGAAAGCAGACGAGTTAGTGTTTATCAAAGCTTTATAACACAAAAATTTAATTACAACTTGTTATGGGCTCGAAAAATGAAAATTTGTTTTCTTTCCCCCGTGTAGCAGGGAGGCTGTGTAGGTGGGGAGGGGCTGGCCAGGAACTGATGGGCGATACTTAAGAACAAAGAAAGTTATCCGTCCAACCACATTCCGCGCTGATCACCCAGAATGGACGATACTTAAGGACAAAAAGGATCGCTTGCCCAGCCCCGAGGCCAGGACAATTTTCCCAATTAAAGAAACAGAGAGCTGGAAATATTGTCAAGGGGGTTGTTTCCCCAGAGGCTGCAGCTTGTCATCACGAGAGATGAAAGGGAACTTCGGGAGACTTTGGGGAGAGGGGGCGGAGGCCAGGCTCATCTCTCTTCTCCGCTCGGCGTTCAGTGAGCATGGTTGTGTCTGCAGCCAGTGCCAGTTTTGCTCCGGGAACACCRCTACACTGAGATGTCTCCGCCCGCTCGCTCCAGAGCAAGGATACACTGGGACATCTCCGCGAGGGTCCCGCCAGGGCACAGGGTACAGAGTTACACTGGAACTGTCACCACCCAGAGCTGCTCAGCTCTGCCATTTTCTGCCGCCAGCTTGGGATCCTGCTCCATGTGGGTTGGCGCCGGGGTCTGCTCGTCTCTGCTTTTCCTGCCTTCTGCTGGCCCCTTGGTGGGTGGTACTGAGGTCCATCRCTCCCCAGTCAGCCCTGCCTGCCTGCGCTGCTCGCTGCCCACTGCCGAGGTTGGTGGAGCCGGGCTGCTGCCCCGTGGGTTCGCACCGGGAGCGACCTCCCCCCCTTTCCCATCTGCCGGAGCCACCATTGCCACATGGAGAGGTCACTGCGCTCGCGCCACAGCGCCCCCTGCAGCCGCGGGGGAGTCACCGCAGCCTCTCTGCCCCAACGGAGAATCGCCCAACGACGGAGAAAGGACTGTTACAGGGTTTGTCTGTTCTCTTCTTGTTGCTGTTTATCTGTCTTGTTATATGTGTATATAGATATACAACCCTAGTAAAGAACKGTTATTCTTTTTACCACATCTTTGCCTGAGAGCCCCATAATTTCAAGGGTATAGTAATTCAGAGGAGGGAGGGGGGTCATCCTCTATCGCAGAAAGGTTTCCCACCTTCCTTGACAGACACCTGTCTTTCAAACCAGGACACAACTGTTCCRAAAATTGGAAACCTTGCTACTATGCTGATAAATAAATAGCAATTTAMATACTAGGTGTCTTCAGCTAACTACCCAAAAATCCCTCTAAGGAGGTGAAATTCTTAAAAGCCAGGGGAGTAGCAATAATACTGTAATTAAAAGGAAAACTTCATGAGTATATCCTAAGAGTCACAAATCAGATGAATGTCACTGAAAGCAAACAAATCCTACAAACATATTGGCTTCAAAACAGCCATATAAACCTAATCCTATACTGGGTGCTAAGACAGAGCAGTTGCTCTGAATGTCRAAAGAGGAATGAAAGTAGTAAAAGAAGGAATATGGAAAGTGAACAGAGGGGTGAACTCAAGGTGATATTGCAGGCAATTAAAAGATAAAGCAAGGATGGCATGGTGTATGTTATTCTTAYGCAACTGGGCTGGTGCCATGCAATGTCAGTGGAAAGTGTTAAGTTAGCAAGTAAGTGAAAAGARGTTTGGGAAGAGAAAGAGTGGAAAAGGGTTATTGTTACRAACCCAGTCCCTATAAAWTCCACACAGGATGAGTCAAAGCTCATGCAAATAACCAAGCTTTATAAGCTTATCAAAACAACAAAGCGAATCAAATGATAAAAATCAGAGGAAAATATAAATTGATCCATAACATTGGTATCATTCTGGTGCATGATTCATAAGTTCTGTTGTTTCAGTTTCTCTAATAACCTCAAGTCTTTAAGTATATCCTTAGCAGACAAARGTTTAGGTGCATCTGGACGTGAGACAAGGAAACCCTGAAGCAGCAGTGAAAGGCACTGCACRGCTGTGAAAGCTGCAGACRGAGACCCCTAAACTCCTGTAAGCCAATGAAGCCAGCTCTGGACACAGAGAACGACGCTGGACAGCACAGTAACTAATGGATCAACGTAAGTAAAGACTCTAAGATAACAATTACTGTATTGTTTACACTTTTATGTTTACAGGCTAATGTTTTCAATACTGCAGAGTGACTACTAACAACTGAATTATTCGGCCATTCCAACAAAGCTTGCAACTAAGAATTGTAAAAGAAAAACAAAAAGAAAACAATGTTGTTTTTCTAGAAACCACTCTAATGTAAACACACAGAGGGCAAAATACCATCTGACCCTTAAAAGGGAAATTCTCACACGTAAATGTACTGCAAGCTGTGACACTGGTAACAAAGTGCAGTAGCTGCTGATTTGTTCTGAGTTTCCCACATATTTCATGAAAGAATGCAAATAATAAGAATTCCACTCCAAACATATTTCCTAAAATGCCTTCCTCCAGCTGAAGTGATACTCCTTCTGGAAGCAAAGACAAATCGACAAAGCCTGATAATACAATCAGTGCTTTGCAACTTACCAACCTTTCAAAGGTAATTAAAACAAAATTAAATGGCTTTGGATTTGCTTTTAGTATCCAAAGGTGGTGTATGCAAAATTTTCAAACACCAATTACTGTGTATACTTAAATCAAACTCTAAAAATATAAACTGATCTAAAAGAAATTAAAAAGAACACTGGAATCTTTCATGAAATACAAAATCAAGGGGAAAATATATTTGATTAAGTACCYTCATGAATTCCTAATTTAAATATAACCATAAGAAAATTAATCAGTGTAATTATCATAATTCTGACATTCATATCAAGCATTTAAATTCTATTCAAAATTTACAAAATTAGATTTAACAAAATGTGTAAATCTAACAAGAACAATTTTCTCTAAAAGAGTCTCAGAAGAATAGACGACTATTCTACTTGTTCATTTACCTAGTATTAAAATGTTGCAGATAGGTAAAACTTGGCAAAATGAAGGCCTTGTTACTCTTGTAAAATCATGGCTCATTTCTGGTACTTCAGCTAAGTAAAAAGGCCTCTGGAACGAGCTCAGCTAACTTAGAAGTAGAAAAAACAAGTTACATAATCGTCACCTCGTGGCTTATGGTGACTGGCTGAATTATTGTTTGTTGTGGCTCTTTGGTATGTATTTTGAGAACTCCTAACTGCTTAACAAGGCTTGGTTTTTGTAATAAACGAGCTCTCCTTTGCACCTGCCTGGGAAGTCTGTGTTGCCCTATCGTCACATTAAAACCTTAATTAGTATTGTTAAAATACTACGTAATCTAATACCTTTTAATTGTTTTAATTAACATTTATATATGTTTTGCAATTTTATGCAAATATTACTTTAGAACATTTGTGTCTTTACCCKGGTTGTCCCAGTGAGTAAAAAGGATTTTCCTGAAATATAACTTAAATTGCTAGTTGATTATAAAATCACTTTTATAATACACCTTCTCAGGACAAAACATAAAATTCCCAATTGGAATAATAGACTAAGTAAATAGAAACAATTGAACTTCATTGCATCTTTGATTCCCCTGAGACAACCAAACCATTCCATAATATTTGAATGTTTATTCAAGTTGCTATTGTAAAATTGTCTAATACTTGATATGTTAACCAAGAACCAGTAGAATACTAAATTTCACCAAAGAAAACACTGGACTAAGAAGAGTGAATGGCAGCAAAAGGAGTCTCTGACCATCTGCTGAAATCCTCCGACCACTGCAACCCAGAGAGTGACTCCACAAACTTTTCTTTGTTCCTGATTTGCACCTCATCTCTCTATAACTTCAAGACTCAAGGGGCGGGGGACATCCTAGTCTACACACACTGGTAACAACACAAGTAAAGTGATTTGTTGAATTGTCCCCAACTACCATGGGCACTCTAGATGTAATGTTTTATCTTGTCATTATGATTTCGTTGTTTATTAATGATAATKTTGCATATATATATATATATGTATATAATGTGTATCACATCACACATGAAACCCATAAACTGGAAAAACAGCAAGTGCTTCTTATGAAAATCAGTAGCATATTTAACACCTTCGTGAAGAAACAGCGAAGCTTAGGAGATCAATGTTTATCAAAACACTCAACAATAATGTGCACATACCTARTGGATACTTCTACAGCATGGAGGCAAGGGGTACCTGTACTACCACTCCATGAAGTAAAAGTGCCTGTAAGTCAAGGGGTGGATTGTGACAGGACCTTTCACCCCTGAGACAGCAAAAAGCTTATCTACTTCCTCCATGGCTAAATCAAGCCAGAATAGTTTGCCTTGTGGTGAGTTATGTTGGCTCAAAAACATCCTTAGCTAGCGATAAACACCCTCCTGGGAAAGGATGTGAAAGGATAAGCAAAAATTYGTGACTAACAAGCACAGCACTTTTACCATCAATAAAAGACCACTATAATTTTCCTGAAATCAGAAATCTCTTAGACACTCTCTGAGTGTGTGGAGAGTTCTCCTCGAAGTCAAGACATCGACCTCAAGACATCKACCTCGAGTTACTCTTCTAGAAGTTGAGTGAAAGGAGACTTCTGTACATCACCACCATTCATTGGTAAGCTACATTGACTCCTAATCTATACTTTTTGTTCACTAGCTGTAAGATAGGTACCTTTGTTATCGGGCACTGTCTTGTCTATAAACTTACTAGTAGTGTTTCTTTTGTTTAACCTGTGCAGTAAGCAGTTTGCGTGGCCTAGCATATTGCTCACAGTGGCACACTGTTCATATTCTAACCCTCTTGTTYATCCTGTGTAGTAAGAAGTCTGTTTAAAGTCTTATGTCTGTGTTTTTCTTGTGCCTATTCAATAAATAATTCATGTCGCAATAGACCTAATTGGTCATGATTGAAGAACTTGCGAGCAAGAGCGGGTTTGGAGGTGCAGCCWTCTCMAAAGAGCTACTGCCRGGRATCTGAGCARAGGCAGAGCCCTGGAAGCTCTTTCTCCCATTCGTAACAGTCCTTCAGGAGTGAAAAASGGAGTGCAGTGYTTTCTGRGGATTTTCCTCCTTTGTTGCATCTCTAGGGTTCATGTGACCTGTGACATCAGGGCAGGATTCCAGCACACATTTAGGGCCAGGTGGGTTGCAGCTTTGGCRATGGAAGGCAAAGCTGCTGCTCTGTGTGTTTGCTTTTCACCTCTCCCCTTATCCCCTCCTCTGCCTTTCCTTGTCYGAGGCTGCTTTTGTGGTTCTCCTTTTCTGGCAAAAGGAGCTGCCACTCCAGACTGAGGGAGAGGGAGCAGGGGCAGGGGCGGTGTTGCAGTCCTCAGTTTGCAGATTCCATCCATCAGCCCCGGGCAGAAAGCACAGCAGGTCTGTGGGGCTGTCCRTGGGGTTGCAGGTGCTGACATTCTTGTGGAGGAATGCACCAGCAGAGACAACTTTTTGTATTTAAATCGAGAGAAGAATGATTTAATTCAACCTAAAATGTGCTCTTTTGCCTCTTATACCTTGGAGGGGTGGATTCCAACCTTTTAAACATTAAAAAGAAAGCAAAACAAATCTGTGAGTAAGTGTAGGTGGAGCACCTGAGCTGGTGAAAGTCAGATAATCTCTCACTGATACCCACAATTGGCAGCACTGTTGCAATCAAGACCTAGAAATACAGAGACGTTAATATGAAATACTGGCAGCTTAAGAACCTACCAGTCAAGACAGACAATGATTTTTTTCACTAACACTTTTTTTTTTTTTTTTTTTTTACATTTTTAAAGTGTGTAATTTTGTAAACACAGACATATTTGAAACTCAGTCATATCCTACCCAGTTTACGACAAGTGTGTGGCAGACAGGACTTTTCTGCTTAAAGGGATGGTGAGCTGGAGGGGAAGAAAGGTTTTATGAAACAAGTGTGAAAGAATCAAAAGGGATAAAAGGCCTTATGTACCTTTTGGACTGAAGAACTGCACGGCTGACCCAGCCAGGTGAGTGTGTGACCAGCTCAGTCCTGGGTGTGTCATTCCCAAATACTCAGGTGTGAGCTTCATCCAGAGGAAAGGCTGTTGAGACAGTCACGAATCATCTCCCATTCTGCAAGTCAAATTCTTGCCTGTTTTCTCACTACTCTTGATCTAACTGTAAATTACTCCAATACAGCGCTAAAAAWTTGTAATTTTTGGTACCAGCAAGTTCTTGGTGCCATAAGAGAAACTTTGTGCTGAGAAGGTGCTATAAACACGTGGCAATGTYTGCTTATGTAGATGTTGTCTTCCCTGAGATGAAGTTATCTTTTCCTTTCAAAGCTTAGTGGAAGGAKTTTTGGTTTTATCATGAGCAGGTACATGAGCATCAGCCCTCTGCTACAGCTGCAGCACAACTGAATTATTCAGCCATTCCAACAAARCTTGCCACTAAGAATTGTAAAAGAAAGACAAAAAGAAAACAGTGTTGTTTTTCCTAGAAGCCACTCTAATATAAACACACAGAAGGCAAAATACCATCTGACCCTTAGAAGGGAAATTCTCACACATAAATACACTGCAAGGTGTGACACTCATAACAAATCACAGCAACTGCTGATTTATTCTGTTTACCACTCATTTCATGAGAGTATTCAAATAGTGGGAATTCCACCTCAAACATATTTTTAAAAGCCTTCCTCCAGCTGAAGTGATGCTTCTGGAAGGAAAGACAAATCAACAAAGCCTGATAATACAATCAGTGCTTTGCAACTTACCAACCTTTCAAAGGTAATGAAACAAAATTAAATAGCTTTGGATTTGCTTTTAGCATCCACAGGTTTTGTGTGCACAATTCTCAACACCAGTCACTRTGTATACTTAAATCTGACTCTGAAAATACAAACTGATCTTAAGGAAAACATTGGAATCTTTCATGAAATATGAAAATGAAGGGGAAAATATATATTTAATTAAATGCCCTCATGGATTCCTAATCTAAATACGACCATGASAAAATTGATGGGCATAACATCCATATCTAGCATATGAACTCTATCCCAAATTTGGAAAACTGGATTTAACAAGATGTGTAAATCTRATGATTACCATCTTTTCTAAAACACCTTAGAAAAATACACAGCTATTCTTCTGAAGTTTGCTTACATAGTATTAAACATCTTAATTAGTATTGTTAAATACTATGTAATCGAATACCTTTTAATTGTTTTAATTAATATTTATATTTATATATGTTTTGTAATTTCCTCCAAGTATTACTTTAGGATACTTGTGTCTTCACCCTGGTTGTCCCAGTGAGTAAAAAGGACTTTTTCTTAAATATAACTTAAAATTCTGATGTGATTATGAGATCAATTTGATATACACCTGCCTGCCTTCCCAGGGCAAGGCATAAAATTCCCAACTAAAATAATATATTAAATAAAAGAAACAATTGAGTTTCATTACATCTTCAATTGTCTAACGCTTGATATGTTAATCAAGAGCCTGTAGARTACTAAACTTCACCGAAGAAGTACACTGGACTGAGAAGTGAAAGGAGTCGCTGACCACCTGCTGAATTCCTCCAACCACTGCAACCAAGAGACTGACTCCAGGAATTTTGCTTTGTTCCTGATTCACATCTCATCTTTCTATAATTTCAAGACTCAAAGGGTGGGGACACCCTAGTCTACACAGACTGATAACAACACAAGTGAAGTGATTTATTGAATTGTCCCCAACTGCCATGAACACTCTAATGTTTTACCTTGTCATTATGATTCCTTTGTTCATTAGTAATCATTTTACATCTATATATTTATATTATGTATCACATGATACATGAAATGCATAAACTACAGCAAGTGCTCCTTGTCAAAATCAATAACACTTGTAACACCTTTTGAGGGAATAGTAGAGCATAGAAAATCAATGTTTATCAAAACACTCAACACTGGTGTGCACATACACGGTAGATGCTTCTATACTGTGGAGGCAAGAGGTACTCGCACTACCACACCATAAGGTAGAGTTAAGTGTCTACAGTCGAGGGGTGGATTGTGGTGAGGAAGCTCACCCCTCCTCCTCCACCTTCCTTCTTGCTGTCAAGATTATCTGCTGTTTGCAGAAATTAGGGAATCTCCCCTTTTCCCATAGTCTTGTGAGACTCTCAGGCGCCCAAGCCTGACATGGCAATAAACAGCTGCTGTGAGGGGAGATTGTGCTGCAATTTGTGACTGACAGACACTAGAACTTTACAGCTATAAATGATCTACAGTAACCCTCACAAATCGGAAAACCTTCTGTGCACCTCTAAGGTGTGTATGAGGGCAGACTCCTCAAGCTCCGGGACACCAGGCTAGAGTACTTCTTCTCTTCTGGAAGTTGGCTGAAAGAAGCCTCRGCACACAAATCAAAATGATGCATGGGAAAAACTCTATAAACCAAAAGTTATAAAGTAGGTATGTTTAATTCAGCATGCTGGGCACGTGAGGGATAGCTCCTCTTAAGGCATGTGCAACCTCTACAAAGCAGCTTTCTACATTAATTTCCTAAAAACATTACATATGTATTCAGGTTCCCCGATATGCCTATACATATGCATAACCTATTCCTGCTTCCCATGATCATGAGCTCTGAGATCATTCCCATACGCTTGTGCTTGCGCAGTGCCTCCTGGTGGTCGTGGGCAGGGGCCCCGAGGTGAAGTAAGATGAGTCTTCCTCGGAGTTGAACTTTTCACCTCGCCKCCTTGCGCRTGCTCTCTGGTCCCTTGGTCTCAGTCCAAACTTTATGGYTRGTTCTAACCAGTTCAGGGGTCCAGGAGCAGGAAACTGAGTCACGGCTTCTTCATTCTATCAATAGTTTGGCATCCTCCCTCGTTCTGCCTTAGCAAACACAATTGAGCTAAGTGAACGATATATTGTTTAGCAAACAGCACAGCTCCTGCAGGTGGATATAGTTCTGCAGGTGAGCCCTTAACCCCTTAATCCCCTTATATCAATAATCTGGTCTGGTAAATCATATTGGCTTCCAAACTATACTATTTCTTCGCTTGCAGTAATATTAGGTACCTTTATCGTGCACTGTGTATTGTAACTTACTAGCAGTAATTCTTGTGTTTATCCTGTGTAGTAAGTAGTTTGCGTGGCCTCGCATATTACTCACGGTGGCACAGTGTTCATATTGTAACCCATTAGTAATGTTCCTTTTGTTTATCCTTTGTAGTAAGAAGTCTGTTTAACGTCTTATGTCTGTGTTTTTCTTGTGTCTATTCAATAAATAATTCATGTTACAATAGACCTAATCGGTCATGATTGAAGAACTTGTGAACCAGAGTGGGTTTTGAGGTGTGGGCCATCTCAAAAGAGCTATTGCCAGAAATCTGAGCAAAGGCAGAGCCCTGAAAGCACTTTCTCCCATTCGTAACACCAAGGCTAACCAGGATAACTGCTTATCCTTTGTTCTCCACTTTGCCTGGGCACCGGAGACTCCTGTTACAGTCAGGATGATTTCCACCTTCACCATGCTCCTGGTGAAGCCAGGGATGCTTCCCCTGGACCAGCTGCCAAGATGAAGAGCAGGCTCGAGGAGGGAGGGCCCAGGAGAGGATGCACCACCACACCTGGGCACCTGTGCCCAGCCTCGGGGMTCTGGGGCTGCTGCAGGATTCACCAGCCCAAAGCAGGGACATGTTTTCATCTGCTAAGGGTTTGCTTCCACACCCCCTGATCTTTCCATGTTGAACATGGCCCTTGGAGATGCACATGGTGTTCAGTATTTACAGAGAAAGMAAGCACCCCTTTACCGGGGTTGTACCTACCAAGTCAAAACCCCAGATAAGAAGTTGTCASCAAAGCTTGTGAAGAAGAAAAACCCTCCAAGACTGGTTTTAGTGTTGGAGATTCAGGCATTGCTTTATGCTGGCCAGGATGTGCAATGGAAAACATTCCATCCACACATGGTTCTTTACCAGAYKTTTCACATATTTATACATMAAAAAACCAAAGAAATCCTTGTTCATTGCTTCTATATTACRCAGTTCTTAGYATTCGATCTCCTGTTGGTTATTGATCCTTTGATGCTGATTTGGTCCTCATTCTTTGGATCTCTTATCAATTCTTTTTTCAGAMCARGTRTCTCCAGCCACACCAGGGTGTGATGYCTGTTAATGTCCATTTAYCTCCTCTGTATCCTCTGGCTGTTCCCGACCTGTAGATGTTGAACTCTSAGAGTCTAGGGATCTTCTTTTTGTTGATTGAGGCTCCTSAAGCCTCACCCAGTGTTACAGGTTGGAYAAATGAAATTTTTCWTTTTTTCTTTTCCTTTTTCCCTATCTAGCAGRGAGACCTGTGTRTAGGCAGGGAGGGGCYRGCCAGCAACTAAYGGATGATACCTGAGAACAAAGAAAGTTGCTTACCCACCCGCATTCCACACTGATCACCCAGAATGGGTGACACTTGAGGACAAAAGAGATTGCCTGCGCTGGGAATGATGGCAGGGGGGTTGTTTCCCCTGAGGCTGCAGCTTATCATCGCGGGAGAGGGGAGGGGACCTTTTCTGAGACTTTGGGGAGAGGGGGCAGAGGCCGGGCTTGCTCGCTTCTCCGCTCGGCATTGGGTGAGGATGGTTGTATCTGCAGCCAGTGCCGGTTTTGCTCCGGGATCACTGCTACACTGCGACGTCTCCACCCACTCGCTCCAGAGCACGGATACACTGTGACATCTCCACAGGGTCCAGCCACGGCACAGGGGACAGTGTTAGGCTGTGGCTGTCACCGCCCAGAGCTGCTCAGCTCTGCCGTTTTCTGGCGCCAGCTTGGGGTCCTGCTCCACGTGGGTCAGTGCCGGAGTCCACTCATCTCTGCTGTTCCTGCCTTCTGCTGGCCCCTCCGTGGGTGGTACCGAGGTCCATCGCTCCCCAGTCAGCCCTGCCTGCCTGCGCTGCTCGCTGCCCACTGCCAAGATTGGTGCTGAGCCGGGCTGCTGCCCCGTGGGTTCGCACTGGGAGCGATCTCCCCTCTCCCTCTCCCTCTCGCCGGAGCCGCCATTGCCACGTGGAGAGGTCACTGCCCTCGCGCCACAGCGCCCCCTGCAGCCGCGGGGGAGTCACCGCAGCCTCTCTGCCCCAACAGAGAATTGCCCAACGACGGAGAAAGGACTGTTACAGGGTTTGTCTGTTCTCTTAGTGCTGCTGTTTATCTGTCTTGTTATATGTATATATAGACATATAATCCTGGTAAAGAACTGTTATTTTACCACATCTTTGCCTGAGAGCCCCATAATTTCAAGGGTATAGTAATTTGGAGGAGGGAGGGGGGTCATCCCCTTTATCCCAGGAAAGTTCCCCGCCTTCTTTGACAGACACCTGTCTTTCAAACCACGACAGTTCTTGGCACCCAATGAGGGGCTCGAGGGCATTGATAAGAAAGAGTGAAAAAAGGAATAACAGTTCCTAGGTAACCTAATTTGTGCGTTACATACAGAAAGCGCACTACACATCACCATGTGGCGCAGCTGATTTTGATTCTGTTCGCAAATGATCATGGCTACGTCTCTCCCATTTGCGGCTCCTTTTCTAAACATGAGTCCCATGACAAAAACTACTGTGKCTGTTACCCTGTTTGTGAAATGGGTCAATAAGGTGAAGGATTCAAAGACGGTAAATTTCTTCTGGAATGCAGGCACATGGCTACATAACTGTCACGCACTAGCCTCACATCTYTTGGGGTTCTTTAATAATGGTACCCATTCAGAAAAAGCAACAGAGAAGGAAGTTTTCTCCCAATTCTTCACTGACTTTTTTGGGCCTATCCCAACAGTTTTTGAAGGGGTCAGTGCTTCTCTAGATGCTAACCATATCATGCAATGGCTGGTGTTGCTGATAGGCCTATTCTATTTAGCGTTCAGAGATAAGGTGAGATTGCCTTGGGTAAGCACCCTGACATCTACCCCACATACTCAGGATGCTGCTCAGGGGCATGTCCCAGGGGCTGGGGGCTCTGCCCAACAGCCTATCACTGCCCAGCAGCCCACAGTAGGGATGAATCATTCAGATTTGACAGAGATAGTAGAGGAGATAGTCCGGGTGTTAAAAGAACGTTTGTCCCCAACTGTTTGGAACCCCTCCCCTTGCCCTAAGGAGGACAAGCCCAGTGACACAGCAGTGGAACCAAGAGATGTTACAACCGCCCAAGTTCCAGCTGCACCACAAGGGCAGCCACAGCCAGAGGCAGTTGCCCCTGTACAGAGGAGAAAATACAAAACCAAATCAGTACACCCAGTTAGTGATGATGAGGTACCAGGGCCCTCACAACCCGTGGAGGGGCCAGAGCCTGAGATCATCACAGAGTCCCTGTTGCATGACAGTCCCCACAATCTGCAGAATGACATTGTGAAACGGGGGCGCGAGGCATTTTCAACTTGGTTGACTCAAGTTTGAGAGTTTATGGGCCCAGGTATCCAACTAGATAGTGGTGAAGCAAGTTATTTGGGATCCCTGACCAAGGATGCAGGCATTGACCGGGTGTTTGTGAGGGAGCCAGGGCCCCTTCCTCTCTGGGAGCGATTCATAACGAGTGTAAGGGAGAGGTTTGTCTACAGAGAAGGACTGCAGGAGCACCATCACAGAATGCCCTGGAAGACTACTGAGGACAGGATCCAACGCATGAGAGAACTGGCGGTATTAGAGATACTCTTTGGAAGGGACGGGCAACATGGTAACGACCCTGACAAGGTCAGATGCACACCGCAGGTGGTGTGGAGCCTGGCACACCTCGGGCCACCCGAATACTCCAGTTTCCTGGCAACAATGATTGTTGAGGACAACCGAGAGACTGTGGGTTCTGTAGCCAACAAACTCAGGAATTACAAGAGCATGGYTCATGGCACGATAAAGGCTCAGATTTCTCCTATAGTGAGGAGTCTGAAAGAGGACATAAAGGAGGAGATGAGGACGGAGAGGAAGGAGAGCAGTCGTTATG
>JACAXG010000081.1:2603947-2628087 GCA_018881555.1 Amblyornis subalaris | reverse complement strand
CTGACATTGCTGCCATACGGCTTTGAAGGAGGAAGGATCGAGGGTGAACAGAGTGGTTTTGGAAGGAGGTTGTGGGTGGGGTGTTGAGTGGAAGAGCTTCTTTTTTTCTTCTCTATCAGTCATAGGGGACATTGGCAGGAGAAATCATTTCGTTGGCTTCTTTAGGGATTATTCTGCCAACTGCCATCACACCAACTTGGGGGAAATTGTGCAAAGGCTCCACCTTTGCCCTGAACTCCAGGGAAGAAAGGAGTCCATGCCTCYACMRCCCTCTAGCTCAGTGAGGGGCTCCTGGGGGTCCTCCCACACCTCTTCCAAGGGGAACAGCATCACTCTGCTCCCACTGATAAAGGGTGTCCCTACAGMTCCTCCAAAACAGGCCCTGGGCTCGCTGTGGACAAAGCACCAGTGGAAACCTGCACCAGAGTGAGCCCTGAGCAGCAGGTGAAGGCAGCAGGTTTGGTGATGCTCTGGCAGGGACTGAGCTCCATGGGGCTGGCATCCCACAGGTGCCCGGAGGCTGCTTTGGGGATCCTCCAGCTGGCCAGGGAACAAATAAATTTACTCTTTGYAATCTCCCCGTGGTCTGTGGGGAAATTGCACCCAGCCAGCTCCGCTGCAGGGCACAGGCTGCCCTGTTCCCCCCTGGCAGTGGCAATGCGGACCCAGGACAAGTCTGACACCACAGATGAGGAGCTGCTTAGCTGTAACTCAAGTCTTAAACTGATCAAAAGTTAAAGTCACCAATGAAGCAAGAAAACAGGATTCAAAAGCCCTGACTTGCTGTCCTGGTACTGCTCATTTGCATCAGTTGGTTGGGAGTTGGGAACACTCGTGCTCACCCTGGCGTTAGGGCTGTAGTGCAATAGGGTGAAATTAAAGCAAAACCAGTCCAGCACTCTCAGAGAAGCAGTAACATGCTGTGGGAGGTCGTTTTTTGGGGTAGTTTAAAGGAATGAAAGTAAGGCAAAATTTATAGCACGCAATTTATCCATTCCTGAAAGGCTCAATCTAATGATTGATAAGGGTCAGTTAAGATCAGGCTCTTCACCTAATGTGRTGTCCATGAGATATTAATTTTGGGAGCAGGAGTGGGCACCCTYATCTTGAAAAGGGATCATTGCTCCAGATAAAGAAGTGGGGAGGGTGGTGATAGGGGAGGTTTTGCGCTGCCCAATCAGAGAAACTCCCGTGGGCTTGGGATAAAGTGTTAGGATTTCAGGTGATCTGTGCCCTGAGCAACCCAAGTGTYGGTGGGCTTTAAATCGTGGTTATAATGGTGAGACCTGTGCCAGCTCCTGGGAAGGATCTCATATTTAATTGAGCTTTCTGCCAGTGCAGGAGGGCTTCTTAGACCCCCAGTTTGGTATTAAATGGTGCCAGTTTGCTGAGTTTTGCCATTCCTTGGGGAAGTGGCCTCATAATTTAGTAGATCTCATCATTCTCTCTCCTAAAGGGCAGCAGATGTGTCTAAAGCTATTTGTGATCAATATAAATGCTGTCCATTTTTATTTTTTGTTTTTATTTCTGGGTGATTTAGAGCCTGAAGTGGGTTTTTTTTTTTCAGATGTATTAAATCCTGTATCAATGTTTGCTTTTGCCTGGTTTACTGGGACTGTGGTTTATTCTAGGCAAGATTTTCTAGTTTCTGGGAAAGGGATCTCCTTTACTAAGGCAATTCTAAGAAGTGTTGCCTGGAGACAGTTTGTTCAGTGTAAAACTTCCGTGGTTGGCTTTACAATTGCATAAATGGTTCTGAAATGAGTGACGAGTATTATAAAATCTGTAAATAACTGTGAAATATGTATTTCTTATTTTATTCACTCTTGTATGGTGCAGAATTTGTTTCCAAAGCCACTTTGTATGGAAGGTTGGATTTTTTAAATGAAGTTTTGCACAACTTTGTGACTTGAGATTCAATTGTCAGACACGATTTGAACTTGAAATCTTTTAGGAAATGAATAAAAAAGAGCCTCACATTTCCACCAATAGCTTTCCTACATTATCTGAAGGAACAGTGGGAATTCTGTGGGAAAATGTGACACCTGAATGGCTTTTAGTCACAGCAGGGTTCACTGCTCAGCTGCTCATTCTGTGCCGTAGTTTGAAGTTGGCTTCCTTACTGTTGCTGGTGCTTCCATGTAGGATTGYTTTCCTTTTCTCATCCATAAGGAAAGTGACAGTTACATTTGTTAAGAGTTTTTTTCTACCAGAGGCTTCCCCAGCACCTTGGACTTGAAGCTCAACCAAGTAGAGTGAGCTACTTCCATATATTTGTCAAGCGGAAGAATATTTGTTCCTGGAGTTGATTTTTTGTGCATGGAAGTACTAAAAATGTCAATACCTTACCTAAAAGTTCTGTCTTTTTAAATTTGAAAGTCAGAGTTAAGGGGGAGAATGAAGATAATGCCACAAATAAAATAATTAAATCCCTGTACTGGATTAAGTGACTCTAAACAGCACGAGGTTGCTACAAAGGGGTTTGCAGAGAATTCCCAGCTAAAAGTCATAGGTTGTAAATCTGATGAGGAGCAGTGAGGGAGCTGGGAAAGGGGCTCAGCCTGGAGAAAAGGAGGCTCAGGGGGGACCTTCYGGCTCTRCACAACTCCTGACAGGAGGGGGCAGCCAGGGGGGGTCGGGCTCTGCTCCCAGGGAACAGGGACAGGAGGAGAGGAAACAGCCTCAAGCTGTGCCAGGGAAGGGTCAGGTTGGATATCAGGAAGAAATTCCTCATGGAAAGGGTGGTCAGGCATTGGAAGGGGCTGCCCAGGGAGATTTGGAGTCCCCATCCCTGGAGGTGTCCAAGGAAGGCCTGGACGTGGCACTCAGTGCTCTGGGCTGTTTGACGAGGTGGGGATCACTTGGGGATCTTGGAGAACTTTTCCAACCTTAAAGGTTCTGTGGTGCTAAAAGGACAAAGCTTCCATTCTGCCGTGGTTTAGGACTGGCACTCCCTAATTCTGTCCCCTCRTAGAGACTCTCCCCACCCAGACGCTGCTCGCTCCTCCTGTAGTTCAAAGTTTTGCTTATACTTCCTTATCTACTGCAGACTTCCTTATCTACTGCTTACAGTCCTACTGATCAAACAAGGGTTAAAGCAATTCCTGGGGCCTACAGCTTTATTTATTTTAGCCAGTAGTGCTAGGCTCTGGCACAAGTTAGTCTCCCACTACACATCCCTGGTCAAGGAGTAGAGGTTTCATTGTGCCATCGTCTTAAACCCTGGACTTGTGGCTTCCACTCTCTTTCTGGGATAGGACACACACCCCAGCGTGTCAGGGGTTTAAAAGAGATGGGTTGGAAACAACTGGTCATAGAATCATAGAACCRTGGAATCTCCTGATTCAGAAGGGACCCCTACACCTCTTCTGCCCTGCCTACCCCTCCTGAAGAGYCTGTAACTGTCCAGAAGAAACAGGGGGCAAGAACCTTTGGGTAAAGAACCTTCTCCTTCTGAGTGAAGAACCTTCTGGGTGAAGAACCTTCTGGRTGAAGAACCAGGGCCCAGAAGGTGGTCAGGTACTCAGACAGGTTCCCCAGAGAAGTGGCCTCGGCACCAAGCCAGCTGTCAGACACAGCGTGTGGTTGTTGGGGTGCCCTGTGCAGGGCCAGGAGTTGGACTCGATGATCCTCGTGGGTTCCTTTCAACAGAGGAGATTAAGTGATTCCTAATATCTTACCTAAAACTCCCCTGACACGGTCCCACATGCATCCTCTAAAATCAACACGGAGCTGCCACATCATTTCCCCCATTTCCCTTCCTCCCCCTGTGCTTTCTCCTTCTTTTGCACTTTCTTCTTTATTCATGCTGATCCTCGTCTGAGGCTTTCTGGTTTTCCATCGTTCCATGAACCTGCACCCGGTAGATGCAGGTGTACCATGGGTTGCCCCAGTTGCTCTTCACAAGAAGTTTGACATGTGAAAAGGCTCTGGGCAGCAGCATGTTCTGTGAAGAGGGAAAATGGGGGCRTTAAAAGCAGCAGTGAAATGGACGTGTCTCACCCTGCCAGCCCTGTTTCTGCCCAGGAAYGAGCTCCCAAGAGTCGGTGGGAGCAGCAGCGGAGTGGCTGCGTGTGCATCTGGCATTTCTGAAGGGAGTGGCTGCAGCCAAGGATCTCTCAGGAGCTGTGCTGACCCTGCCCTTACTGTCCCTTGGGCCCTCCAAGCCCTGCCAGGTCTCTTTGGGTGGTGCTCCAGGACCCTCTGCCCRGGGAGGAACCATTCACCCCCTTCCTGCCATGGACCTGCGAGCAAACCTGTCTGGCTCCCTGGCAGAGTGTACCTTCAGAGGGAAAGTCTGCACGGGCTCCTTCTCCACATCGTAGGTGAACATCCCCAGGAGGGTTTCCTCATCTCTGTCTGCATCCACTCCCTCGGGGGCAAAGCGCAAGGAGAGCAACTCAGACTCGTCCCAACCGAGAGGGAATGTGCAGGCTGGATCAGCCCTCTTCTGTACCCAGCCTCTCCCAGGGCTCTAGYGGAAGCCTGGCATTGGTTGGGGTAGAGCTCAGTCTCTGCCTCGAGTTTTGGCCAAGAACCTTGATGTGCTTGGCCAGAACCCGTCTGAAGAAGGATGAATCTCTCGAGCCCTGGAAGTGTCRCTCTGGGGCACTGCAGTGCTCGGGAGAGTGCAGGACACGAAGCCCAGAGGATGCASAAGAGCAAGCAAGACCCTGCCCTGCTCTCCCCCCAGGGTCAGATCCCCCCCAGAAGGGCTCAGCAGACTCACAAAGACAGCGATGTCCCTGGGGGCACTGACGAGGGTCCCACTGGGAGAGGCGTCCCTGGTGATGTGCTGCACCGTGAGGGCAGTGAGGTGGACTCGTGCTGGCAGCCTGATGACCACCTGGCCCTGCTGCCCTTTGAAAGCCCAGCAGTTTCCTGGGATAACATTTGGCTRCAACCAGAATGCAAGAGCAGTGATGTGTGGGACGTTGGGACGACACAACCACCCATGCAGCTTGAGGCATTGGGGCTGGCCTGTCTGGGGACCCCATTTCAGCTGGAAAACGAGGGACATGTGAGGAAATGCACAGAAGCAGAAGGACTTCCCTGCCTGCCAAGGTGGGCTCAGCATGACAGGACAGAGAATACAGGTTACAAAGCCATCCTAGTCGGGGCCAAGCAGAAACACCCCTGCCCAGGGGCTCTGTGGGGCATCCCCCTCCTCCCACCTCCCACCCTGGAAAGCAGCTCTTARGTTGAGTGTGGAGGCAGGGTCAGGTAGAAAGAGAGCCTTGCACCCAGCTGTGGCCAAGGCCTGTGGGCAGAATGCAGCTCAGTACAGCTCAGTTTGGCTCCACTCCCCTCTGGAGGGGAACCACTGCTCCTCAGCAAGCAGTGAAGAASCAGGGTGGCACTCAGTGCTCTGGGCTGTTTGACGAGGTGGGGATCACTTGGGGATCTTGGAGAACTTTTCCAGCCTTAAAGGTTCTGTGGTGCTAAAAGGGCAAAGCTTCCATTCTGCCGTGGTTTAGGACTGGCACTCCCTAATTCWGTCCCCTCGTAGAGACTCTCCCCACCCAGACGCTGCTCGCTCCTCCTGTAGTTCAAAGTTTTGCTTATACTTCCTTATCTACTGCAGACTTCCTTATCTACTGCTTACAGTCCTACTGATCAAACACACAGCCCCGTGTTCCACCTTTGGTTTCAGGAATCCAGTCTAGGCTGTGGGCTTGAGCAGTACCACTGTGCTGAGGGGAGAGCCCCTGAGMACCATCCCCACCTTCACAGCAGGGAAGAAAACGGGTGATTTCTGCTAAGATACCTGCAGAATAATATCAGGAGGGCTGGCACTCCAGAAGAAGTGTAAAATCCTGCAGAGACAACTCTCTTTGCAGTCGTAGGTCGGGGAAGTTCTCCGTGTGTCAATGGTGGCTCCTGTAAGGAAGGGAGAGAAAGCAGCTGCAAGTAGCAGCAGACTGGGAGGGTTTGGTGCTCAGACACCACTTCTGATGCCACTGGCCAGCTCCATGTCCACCTGTCCTGTCCACATCACCCTGCTGGGGGCTGCACAGGGCAATGASAGCAGCCACGTGCCTGGGAACTGCTTCTCCCACAGGGCTGGGAGTGCTGGGAGGCAGCAAAGGACAACCCAGCCATTGCTTTTCCAGGTGCAGGGAGAGGAAGAGAGCCCCTCCATGAGCACATGGACGTCTGTCAGTTCTGTGCCATCAGCACAGGGAYRTGTGTGGGGGCAGCCCCAGAGTCATCCGTGGGGACAGGACACAGACAAGGCAAGGCAAGGAGACCAGCCTGTGTCCCCCTGTGTCCTTACCAGAGCTCTTCAAGGCCCAGTCTGTCTTGACACAGGATTCCAAAACCATCTGGGTGAATTTCTGGGAAAGCCATGAGCAAACACAGAACAGGACCATGTCAGCAGGCAGTTCAGCAGGGCTGCCATCACCCACAGAGGCAGAGCTCGGTGTCAGCCACGCATGGCAAGCTGTGCCCACAGAGCCGAGAAACTGCTGCTGGCGTGAGCCACGAGGACTGAGGAACAGCACCTGTGGCTTCAACAGTCTGACCCCACCAACAACCCCAAGGAGCGTTTTCTTGGGGGTTCTGCCCAGCCAAGCCTCTTTCCCCGCAATGCAGGGTCACCTTCAAACTGCTGATCTCCGCTCTCAGCTGAGTGACCTCTTCCAGCAGACTCTGCAGCTTTTGGGTTTCGATCAGAGTGTGTGAATTCCTGCAGGAACAGAAAAGCAGATCCTGTCAGAGCAGCCCATCCCCTCTGTGAAGCTCCTGAGCTCAGCGAGGAGACACACACATGCTTTCCCTGCTTTGCCAGTGCTCCCTTCCACCCCGAGCTGAGCCAAAGGCAAAGGCAGGAAGGAAGCACAGGAGCCTTTGCTGTTTGGGCACTGAGCACAGGTAGCACAAGGCCAGCTGGCACTTCTGCACAGACACAGATCCAGTTCAGGAAACCTCTCTTACCAGAGGCTTCTCAGTCCTGKTGGAAATACACTTGTCGGCTCCTGAAAGGGAAAATTCTCCTTGAGAACATCCACTGCCAGAGCCACCAGRGCTTCCCAGGGGAGACTACACAATCTGCTTCTTCTTTGGGTCGTGCTACRTGGAAGCAGAGGAGTCTGAGATTCATCCAGCCACCGTCAGCAACACTCCCCTGCAGGAGGTGCCYGTCCCCCAGCAGTCACCCACCTCCATCAGTCCCTTTGTGCACAGAGTCCACGCTGGCAGGGAGGTCCCGCAGAAAACCATGGCTGCAATTCACATCACCGAGAGACAGTCACTGGGCTGGGCTGGCAGAGAACCCTGAGGGCCYGTGGTCTCCTCCCTGCTGCCCTGGGGGTCGGGCAGCAGGCTGGCTGGGGAGTGTGGTGTGTGGGGTGCAGAGAGAGGACACGCCTGTGRCCGGGGGCCATCAGCCCAGGCTCCAGGGGACATCTCAGTGTGGTCTTCAGCTGTGCCTGGCGCCCCAGAGCTACTCCCTGTTTCCCCTCACTTCACTGAGCACCAAGACCAGGCTGCACGGGCTAGGAGAGGTACAGAGGTACCTCCCCATCCATCCCCTTGGGCATCCCCAGTTCAGCCTTGGAAATACCTGGAAATGCCTATGCCCTTCTCTCATAGCCTTGCACAGGCCATCCAGTCCAGTGGCCAGAGCAGCAGCATGGCTGTGAGACTACCTGGGAGCTTTACTGGTGGTCCAAAAGCCAGTCCTGGTCAAGGACACACTCAGGGAGCACCTGAGCCATGGGAGTTTCCGCACAAAGTGGCTCCAAAGCAAAGCTGGCACCCAGCACAGCCGAGCTGTCGCTCTCGGGTGTTTGCTCATGAACACTCACCAAGAGCCGCTGAGAACAACAAGATGAAGCCTTTGAAGCTCTTCATCAGCTGGACCATCTTCTGCCTGAAAGAGAGGGAGTCCTGGGGCTGTCAATTCCCCCAGCCTTGGGCAAACCGCGGCAGGGCAGCACAGGAGCTTGGCCTGGCTTTGGTCCCAGGGCTCTCCCAGACCTGYACGGTCTCTTGCCAGAGCTGGGGAAACCCTTCCCCTGCGGACACTTGGCTCTGCCCCGACTGCCTGGCCACCCTGCAGTTTGTCCTGCTGCAGCCAAAGCTGGAGGCCCTGGCTCTGGTGTGCCAGTGACTCTGCCAAGGGGCCTTGCTCTCGGCTCTCCCTGAGAYTTGCCACAGCACAAGCAGCGCTCAAGGTTCATCACCCAAGTGAGAGCCCCGGGCTGCTGGTTGGGGAACACCCCTTGCTTGCCATGGCCCTCAAACATCCCCATCCTACCCCCTGTCCCCAGTAGAAACATGCAGTATGTACACTGTGAGGATGGCACATTCCCAGGAGATTTCTCCCCAGGGAGACAAGGGCACCTGCCAGGTGCCAGATAAGCCTGAAGAACATCCCTTTGGAAAGAAACCAGAGAAAAGTTATGCCTGTCTCTTGAGTGTCTTCTTCAGCTGGGACCCATCTCCACAGGAAGGGAACTCAACACGCCCCAGGGCTGGTCTGCAGAAAACCTGCCAGCCTGCCCGTGCTGCCCCGGCCCCACTCTGCCCTCGTCACACCACATCCACCCTACTGTCCCAACCTGACACCCCGGGCAGGAGCAGCCCCCTCCATACCAGCTCGTGGGGCAGCTGCTGAGCTCTGCAGTCCCCTCTGGCAGTGGCTGGTCAGCCTCACACTCCAGGCACCGTTTGGAAGGCTCATGATATCTCCTCTCGTGAGCCTTTCTCCTCCCCATCCCCGGGCAGACACAGGCTCCGCGCTCGGCTCTGCCTCCCGAGCCCCGGCAGGAGGTCATGTCTGCTCCGTGCGACCCACACAGAGCCTGTGGGATGTGTCCCCGTGCCACAGGGGCTCTGACCTCACAGCCRTGCTGGCCTTGCTCTCACAATTGGGGTGCCCAGTGGCAACTGTGAGTCTGCACATCCCTGTCTGGGTTTGCACAATGCAGTGCTGGCGGACAATGTCAGATGGTTGATGCCACCATCTCACAAGTTGTATATAAACAACAAAGGGATGCTTGCAGAGGGCCAGGAATCATCATGCAGTCACAGGATGGTTTGGCTTGGAAGGATGCTGCGTGTCTGAACGCCAGCRCTGCCAGGTGCTCGTTCCCTGGGCRRGCAYTGATGCCTAAAGATTTTTGCTTTTTATACATTTTCATCTATTTGTAGCTTTGTAGACTGTCAATACATAGTTATAGCTTCCAGTACTTTTCCTACCCTTGCTCTCAGATTTTAGAATAATAAGCTGTCAAGGGTTAACCTGGAGGCAAACTCCAGATCCCCTCGCTTACGTTATCACGTTCGCCTCACACCGGGTCAAACCGTGACATAAGCAAACCCTTCCATCATGTTCCTGAAATTCTGTTCAGTCTTATTTTCAAGAAGAGAACCTCCAACAAGGACATTTTGTTTTGCAACCAAAATTCGAGAGACATAACGAGAAACAGGGCAAAGAAGYCCCTGGAACAACTCCAAGGGGCTGACCCAAGGGGAAGTTGTTGGGGCCACTGATCTCCTATCAGGTGTACCTGCCAGATATACCAATTAATTAACTTCATAAAAATTGTACGAATCTGATTCCACGTGTGTGCAAAAGCCATAATTGTGCACCTGAAAGCTTTCATTAAAGATCTGCTATTTATCTTACCACTTTTAACACTGTTGAAAGGGTTTTTTCCTTTGTTATTAGGCAACAGCACAGGAAGGGAGGCTGCCCCTGAGGCCGTGTGCTGGGGCCTATTCACCCACAGTGRAGGAATCACACACCCTGGCAGGTGTGGAGCCCAGTTTCTTGCAGCTTTATGTGTGAAAGGCAGGCTTTTGGTGCCCAGTGAGTAACTCAGAGTGATTTTGTGGTTAGAACCACCATACCTTTCCTATCAATTATATATAAAATTTATATATGCCTGTCGAGAGCCTCTTCTCTGCTTCAGCTGGGACCCATCCCCACAGAAAGGGGACTTATCATGCCACAGGGCTGATAAGAAAACCTCTTAGCTTCCCCATGCTGCTCCAGCCCCACTGACCTTGATAYGCCACATCCTTTATAACTTTTATGCACCACATATATAACTTTTATAAGTCTATAAAAGTTTAACGCTGTTGCCTTTGCTGGACAGAAGTGTTAATTTGAGTTTATTTCCTGTACCCAATTGTTCCTGCTGCACTCCCAAGCTGTGGGAAATTTATTATCTCCAGAATTCTAACTTCTGCCAGACCAGGTCTGATCATAGTGTCGAAATAATTACCAGAGAGTGGATGCACAAACAGTACCATTGCATTTGTCTTGTTTCCTGTCGTAATAAAACATCCTCAGCATCTCATTTCTTCTCCTTTTCCTCAGAATCACAGAATTAACGAGGTTGGAAAAGACCTTGAGAYCACCAGTGCTGAGTCCAGGGGAAGAATCCCTTCCTTGGTCCTGCTGGCCACACCATTCCTGATCCAGGCCAGGTGCCATTGGCCTTCTTGCCCACGTGGGCACTGCTGGTTCATGTCCCTTYCTGCCTGGCCACTGTCCAGCCGCTCTGTCCCCAGCCTGTGGCACTGCAGGGGTTGTTTGGGCCAAAGCGCAGGACTCGGCACTTGGGGTTGTTAAACCTCATATGGTTGGATTTGATCCCTGGATCCAGCCTGTCCAGGCCCCTCTGCAGAGCCCTCCCACCCTCCAGCAGATCCACACTCGCTCCCAGCTTGGTGTCATCTGCAAATTTGCTGATGGTGGGCTCAATCCCCTCATCCAGATCATCAGTGAAGAGATGAAACAGGACTGGGCCCAGCACTGATCCCTGGGGGACACCACTGGTCACTGGCCACCAGCTGGGTGTGGCACCACCACCAGCACTCTCCGGGCCCAGCCTCCAGCCAGCTCTTAACCCAGCGAAGGGTGAACCTGTCCGAGCCGTGGGCTGCAGCTTCTCCAGGRGAATGCTGTGGGACACGCTGTCMAAGGCTTTGCTGAAGTCCAGGTACACACACCCACAGCCTTCCCTGCTTCCACAGGCAGGTCACCTGGGCATAACAGGGTATCAGGTTGGTCAGGCAGGACCCCTGCCCCTCCCAAATCCACGCTGGCTGGCTCTGATCCCCTGGCCGTGCTGTAGGTGCCGTGTGATGGCACTCGGGATGATCTGTTCCATAACCTTGCCGGGCACCGAGGTCAGGCTGACAGGCCYGGAGTTTCCCGCATCCTCCTTCCGGCCCTTCTTGTGGATGGGGTCACATTGGCTCCTCCAGTCATCTGGGACCTCTCCAGTGAGCCAGGACTGGTGATAAATGAGGGAGAGCGGCTTGGAGAGCTCYTCCACCAGCTCCCTCATCCCCCTAGGATGGAGCCCMTCATGTCCCACAGACTTGTGAGCATCTAAGTGGCTCAGCAGCTCTCTGACTGMTTCCTCCTGGGTGACAGAGGGTCCATTCTGCTCCCTGACCCCATCTACCACCTCAGGAGGCCRCTTGTCCTGAGGACAACCTGTCTWACTGTTGAAAACTGAGGCAAAGAAGATGTTCAGTACCTCAGCCTTTTCCTCATCTTTAGTTAATAAATTCCCCCCTGCATCCAATAAAGGATGGAGGTTGTCCTTGCCCCTCCTTTTGCCATTAATGTWTTTATAAAAACGATTTGTATTATCCTTCAYGGAAGTGGCCAGAGTAAGTTCTAATTGGGCTTTTGCCTCTCTAATTTTCTTCCTACATGACCTAGTGACATCTATAAACATTTCCTGAGTTACCTGCCCCTCTTTCCAAGAGGTGGGTGAGCCTCCTCCTGGCTTATCCTCAGTTGCATTTTTAGTATATTTTTTATATATTTTCATATATTCATAGCTTTATAGAATTTTGATGCACAGTTGTRYAGTTTCTAGTGSTTTTCTTACCCTTTCTCACATTTTAGAACAAWAAGCAAAYCCTTTCTAACACGTTCTTGGAAATCTGTTTAGACTTATTTTCAAGAAAATAATTTCTAACAAGGACAKCTTGTTTTCTRCCCACATTTGAGAGAGACATGACAAGATATAGAGCAAAAAAACCCCTGGAGACACCCCAAGGGGCAGACCAAGGCTGGGTCACCAGGGCAACCAGTCTCCTATAGGAGGTACTTGCTAGGTATACTAATTAATTAATTAACCTTATAAAAATTGTAGCAATCCTGTACCACGTGTGCACAGATTTTGTGTGTATTTTGTGCACCTGAAAGCTTTCATTAAAGAACTGCTTTTTATATTAGTGCTTTTGATATTGTTCGGAAAGTTTTTGTCTGTTGATTCTGGGCAACAAGAGGACCAGGCTTTGGCAAAGGCAACCCCAGGGGCTGGATCAGACCCACCTGGCGTTTCTGATGGAGTATCCAGCAAAATCTGCTCATACACACCCCAGAGTCCTACAGAACTGCAGAAAGGCCCCAAAAGCTCGGTGGAAACCCAAGTCCTTTGCCTAAAGCTGGTCAGAGCTGTCACTTCTCCTTCCTCCTGTGTGCTCAGTAACTCCGGCCACTGCTGGGAACCAGTSGTGTGCTCGCACTGGATTGTGTTGTTAGAAGAAACCTCTCTTGTCTATTGACTATTGCATCGTCTATTTCTTGTCTATTGAAAAAAAAAAGCTGCAAATAAAGGAACACACCCAGTGGCAGAGAGCGCTGACAGCTGCGTCCCCAAGGCAGTTGTGTAAATATTTTTGTTGTGCCTCTTGTGAATCCACTTGACCCTCAGCTGTGCTTTGGATCAGGCTGGCTATGGAGCAACAGGGCCCTGGGGTGGATCAGAGAGCTGGGAAGTTCCTGGCTGAGGCACAAGGAAGTGAATGTGCTCACACCGTGTGGTGGATCTGAGAGCTGGAAAGCTCCTGGCTTGGGTACAAGGAAGTGAAGGTGCCTTGGAAAAATATTTTCAAAGGTGGTTTCAAAGCCTAAAGACGCGAGATAACCACAGGACAGAAGATAACAGAGCTAAAACAAAGACATCTATCTTCTCTCTGCTCTTGACTAGCAGCCAGCTACTTCACTCTGTAAATATTGCCATCAGGATTAGCCAGATTGGAGCTGTCCCTGCATTGCAGCTGGACTGAATGCCAGTGACTCTCCCCTTGAACTGGGTGACCACGTAGGGTTTCAGATCCCTTACCTGAAATTCAGAGGTCCTTCCATGCCCGAGGCAGAGGGGTCTCTTAGCTGCAACAGATCCTCAGCGAGTGACTGATAGCACGCTGAATTAATACAAAAAAATCCCTGTAGCTGTTCAGTATTAACTGTTATAAACTTTGTATAGACAATTCCATTAAACATAAACCACTGCCAAAGTCTGAGGCTGAGATTAGACCCAGGTGAACCCAGGCTTTGTAAGGAGCTTAGAAAGGAAGGGGATCCAATCTGAACCTCACTGAGAGGGTCTTCCTCACCGTCTCTTACCTTCCTCAGGCAGCTGCTCTCTGGAGCTTCCCTTTCTTCTTCTCCCTCCTCAGCTTTGGCCACCTGAAGAACATAGACTGGAACCCCAGAACGGTTTGGGTGGGAAGGGACCCGGGAGACCATCCCATCCCACCCCCCGCCATGGGCAGGGACACCTTCCACTATCCCAGGTTGCTCCAAGCCCTGTCCAACCTGGCCTTGGACACTTCCAGGGATGGGGCAGCCACAGCTTCTCTGGGTAACCTGTGCCAGGGCCTCCCCACCCTCACAGGAAGGATTTTCTTACTAATATCTAATCTAAATCTACCCTCTTTCAGCTTAAAGCTATTCCCCCTTGTCCAGTCAGTTCAGGTCCTTGTCCAAAGTCCCTCTCCATCTGCAGGCCTCCTTCTTCTAACAATTTTCTTGGTCATCTCAGCTTTCTGCCTTTCCAAGAAATAGTTTATCTTAACAGGACAAGCATAGTATTGTTTCTACCTCAAGTAAGCAAATGTTTAAACTGTCATTTTAAAGATAAGAATTAAGAGGCAGGGAAAAAATGGCAGCTAAATGGAAAGGAAAAATTTAATTTAGTGCTTARACACCTTGAGTCCTTCTGCTGCAGCTGTAGCAGAGTGCTGATGCTCATGTACCTGCTCRTGATAAAACCAAAAATCCTTCCACTAAGCTTTGAAAGGAAAAGATAACTTCATCTCAGGGAAGACAACATCTACATAAGCAGACATTGCCACGTGTTTATAGCACCTTCTCAGCACAAAGTTTCTCTTATGGCACCAAGAACTTGCTGGTACCAAAATTTATGAATTTTTAGCGCTGTATTGGAGTAATTTACAGTTAGATCAACAGTAGTGAGAAAACAGGCAAGAATTTGACTTGCAGAATGGGAGATGATTYGTGACTGTCTCAACAGCCTTTCCTCTGGAAGAAGCTCACACCTGTGGATTTGGGAAYGRCACACCCARGACTGAGCTGGTCACACACTCACCTGGCTGGGTCAGCCKTGCAGTTCTTCAGTCCAAAAGGTATATAAGGCCTTTTATCCCCTTTTATTCTTTCACATTTGTTCCATAAAACCTTTCTTCCCCTCCAGCTCACCATCCCTTTAAGCAGAAAAGTCCTGTCTGCCACACACTTGTCATAAACTGGGTAGGATATGACTGAGTTTCAAATATGTCTGTGTTTATAAAATTACACACTTTAAAATGTAAAAAATAAAAAGGAGAAAAAAAAGTGTTAGTGAAAAAAAGCATTGTCTGTCTTGACTGGTAGGTTCTTAAGCTGCCAGTATTTCATATTAACGTCTCTTATTTCTAGGTCTTGATTGCAACAGTTCTGCCAATTGTGGATATCAGTGAGAGATTATCTGACTTTCACCAGCTCAGGTGCTCCACCTACACTTACTCACAGATTTGTTTTGCTTTATTTTTAAATGTTTAAAAGGTTGGAATCCACCCCTCCAAGGTGTAAGAGGCAAAAGAGCACATTTTAGGTTGAATTAAATCATTCTTCTCTCGATTTAAATACAAAAAGTTGTCTCTGCTGGTGCATTCCTCCACAAGAATGTCAGCACCTGCAACCCCAYGGACAGCCCCACAGACCTGCTGTGCTTTCTGCCCGGGGCTGATGGATGGAATCTGCAAACYGAGGACTGCAACACCGCCCCTGCCCCTGCTCCCTCTCCCTCAGTCTGGAGTGGCAGCTCCTTTTGCCAGAAAAGGAGAACCACAAAAGCAGCCTCAGACAAGGAAAGGCAGAGGAGGGGATAAGGGGAGAGGTGAAAGGCAAACAGAGCAGCAGCTTTGCCTTCCATTGCCAAAGCTGCAACCCACCTGGCCCTAAATGTGTGCTGGAATCCTGCCCTGATGTCACAGGTCAAGTGAACCCCAGAGATCCAACAAAGGAGTGAAATCCCCAGAAGACACTGCACTCCCTTTTTCACTCCTGAAGGACACCACAGTCACCTGTCACATTAGGGTCCAGGCCTGATCCCGTGAGCGTGTCACACTCCGGGCGGGAAGTGGGAATGTTGGTCCCCTCCTGGCCCAAGGTGGCTGCTGGAGCTGTGGCACCTCCAGGACAGCAGCTCCAGCCAGGGGGGCTGCACCCAGGAACCCACACACCCTTCAGCTCTGCCCCTGCACCACAGCAGCCAACATGCCTCAGGGAACAACCCTTCTCTGACAGACCCCAATTTTGGGAAAACGTGGTTGGTTCTATGACCTGGAAGAACACACGTGGGAACATCGACTCACACAGCAGCTTAACAGCAAACAGGCATCCACAGAGCTGCTAAAAATAATGGAGCCAGAACAATGCAAGGCCCTTTCCACTTCTTTCAGCAGCTCAGCTTTCCACTTGGGAATATAAACCAAAGTGTCCAGGTTGAAAGTTGTGTAGTGGCGTGTCCAGGGACCAACGTGCTCACTGACCACCCATGTAAAGACAATAAAACACAGGAAAGAGAAAGCAAAGAATCTTTTATCATGCCTTCCCCTTCAGCATCATCTGATCCCTTCAATTGTCCATACTGTTGGTTAGATATGGCTTCCCATAGAGTATTTCTGAAGGACTCCCTCCTTCTGTGGCTCCTGGAGTGATCCTGACCTCCTCAAGGCAGTGGGGAAGATATCCACCTGTTTGAGCTGAGTTTCCTGGCAAAAAAATTAATATTGTTTTTTTTAGAATCTTCATGCATTCTTTTCCACYTTTTTGCTAGCTTGTGGTCTCCAGGGATTATGTAAATCCCATTTAAACYGGAGAAAATTTGATACACCTTGGACAGCAAAAAATTTCCTTGTGAAATAAAATGGRGCCCATTGTCTGAGGACAATCATTCAGGAATTGCAAGTCTAGGGATTATTTCCTTTAATAGTGCTTTGGTGACTTCCCTAGCGTGATCAGTGTGGCAAGGAAAGGCTCCTGCCACCCTGCAAAGGTATCTACTAAAACAAGTAGATATTTATATTGTTTACACTTTGGCAACTCAGAGAAATCGGTCTGCCAGCRTTGCCTGGGAAGTATTCCTCTTTTCACATCACTAATGGGCAGCTTTCTTTGGATTTCTGGTTATTTACACAACACATTTGGCATCTTTTTACTGTTGTCTCTGCACTTAATTGCATTTTTGGTCTTACAGCACAACTCTTCATAGCATCAGGTCCCATCTGAGTTTTTGCTTGTAACTTCTTGAGAAGGGCTTCCATTATAGTACTGGTTATGGGAACTTGTTGATTTGTAGCTGTCTGAATTGTCCATTTCCATTGATTTTATGACATTTCCAGCTCCCAGCCCCTCCGGAGCCAGTGAGCTCTCCCAGCACAGCCAGGACTGTCGTGTCAGACTGGGGACAAACCCTTCCTTGCTCAGGGGAAGTTTGATRCTTTCTTCAGTGAAAATTCGTAATAGAGCTGCCTGTCCTTCTACCACTGGGAATTCAACAGGGCAGACACACAGGAGAGCTTATTTCTGGTAGAGGATGGGCTTTTAGGGCATGTCCAACAGTGGGGCTTCCTTGCCTCTGCTGCTGTAGTTTGAACTGTTGCCATGAATTAGGGAATGGATCTATATGATCCRTATTCCAGCTCAGGCTCAAAAGCAAGGCTGTCATCTTAAAACCTGGGCACCCAAACCACTATGAACAGGAAAAACCAACAAATAGGAAAAATAAATAACTATCCCCCTTACACATAGAGGACAGCACTGAAATCCAAAGGGTTTTCTAAGTGTGGAGGCCCAAAAGACTTTTAAATATCTAAACCGAACAGCCCTGGAAGCTCACCTGCCTCGGTTTGGAGACTATTTAAAAGAGGACACTCTGGAACGAGTCATCTCCTCTAAAGGGCTCCAACAATCCCTTTCCACCTATAGCAAATGAGTACTAATTGACGAAAATGAAAAAAAAACCCAAAAAACAGCCAGAGGGTCATGGCAGGAGAAGCAGCTGGGCTGGAGTCCCTCGGTGTGGGTTCTCCCAGCTCGGCTCAGCTCACAGAGGCTGTAGCAGGACATCCCCCCCTGCCACAGGAGAGCTTATTTACCTTGTGCAACAACTCAGGGCATCTCACCCCTCACATGACTCTGCTAATTGSTGAAATAACTCAATCAGGACAGTTTGTCTTGTAGGGAGTTATTTCAGTGCCATGGAGGTGACACTCTCACCTGACAATAAACACCTCACCTTGGCAGTGAGATTGTAGGAAGATAAGCTGGAATTTCTGACTGACAGACRCTTCACTTTACAAGCTATAAAAGCTGCACTAAACTTCCACAAAGCAGAAATCTTCTGCACGTTCCCTGGAAATGTGTGGGGATCTCTCCTCAAGGTTTGGGATGCCTGCCYYGAGTTACTCCCCCACAAAGGACTTTGTGTACACTGTCGACATTCAGTGGGGAGTTACATGGACTCCTAATCTCTATTTCTTTGCCAGCTATAATATAGATACCTWTATGTTGTGCACTGTTTTATATAATCTCTGGTAGTTCTTTTGGTTTATRCTGTGCAGAGAGTAACTCTGTTTAAGGCTTTTGTCTGTTACCTTCTGTCTATTCAATAAATAACTCATTTTACAATAGCCCTGATTAGCCATTCTTAAGATCCTGTGAGCCAGAGCGGTTTAGGTGCAGGTCACCCAAGCAGAGCTGCTGCCAAAATCYGAGCCCAAGGCAGGGCTAGTCCAAAGCTCTCACTGGATCCATGACAGAGGCCTGGGCTCTCCTGTGGGGGAATGTCCTCGGTCTCTCACAAGCCACTGCTCACTTCACCTCAGACAGCCCAGAGATCACCACTGCAGCTTCTCCAAGGCCRGGGAAAGGAAGAGCTTTTTTGCCTGGGCCCGAAAACCAAGCCAGCCAGGCAAAAACCCCACCACACAGAGCCACAGAAAACYTGGGCAGCGAGAGTCTGAAATCACCTGCCAGAAGCAGAGACTCTCCCCCCAGCCCAGCCCCACACACATCCAGTCCCAATTTCCCTGGTCTTACACATACAGCAACCATTTTTGGGCACAAAGCAGAGGATCATGGAATATGCTGTCATAACAGCTCACTCCAAGACAAATGGTAATGGGGAAAGCCAGCAAAAGCTGCCTATGCTGGGACAGTTTCCTATAGGAGCCCCACGTGGGAACAATTCCATTTAGCCTTAGACTCTGAGACACAGAGGATATTCTGCTCCACGCAGCTGGCAAGGACAGGACAGAGGGCATGGGTGTGTTTGGTGTGGCTGCCACGCAGCAAGGGGAAGGTGCAGGACAACACTGGGGGTTTTTTTCAGACCCCCTTTTGTGGGAGCAGCTGCTGGGAGTTTGAAAGAGACCTGTGAGAGTGGAAAAAAGTGAGGGCACAGACATCTGGGAAGGAAGATCCATAGCCAAAGCATGTTCTGTGCAGTTCAATGGCTGCTGGGAGAAGGGGGTGATTAAGAAAACTTTCTGTTCTGACACTTCTCTCTGAGATATAACTGGAAACTTCTGACTCTGTGACACCGAAGGTGAGTGAAAGTGTTTGCCCTTGTGAATAGGAATTTTCACAGGTAAGAGGGAAGGTCAGCAAATGTTTTCTGTCCTGGCATATTTATCTGTGCCAACTGCAGCTGGAAACTCTTGGGTTTAGTGATGGACTCTGCCACACTGAGGGAATGTGATGCTTTATGGAGTTGAGAAGGAAAGTGCTAATCCTCAGTGTGTTTGGTCAAGTTTACAGGCTGTAAAGGGAAAGTTAAGGCTTGCTTTTTCTTCTAGGACTTTTAGTATGGGAGCGATTGCTGGGCTCTGCAAGAGTGMGGGAATGTGATGGTACCTGAACCCAAGCAGGAAAGTGCAAAGCTCCAGGAAGTGTTTTCATTTTTACAGGATGCAAGTTAAATACTGAGACAGCAACAGCTTGCTGAACAGGCACCTTTTGTCACCAATATTGGCACTTGGTACAGTTGGTTTAGTTCCAGGAGCTCTGCACAATTGACAGAAASTGATAGCACATTGAGTTTGAAAGGAAAGTTCACAGCCCCAGTTCTCATGGTGGTGTTGATATCCCTCAAAGTGAGTGTGAAACCAAGCTACTGTTTTCTCTTTTTCGTTTCCAGACTAAAATTAAGGAGCTTGGCTCAGGGAAACAGCAAAAATGTAAAGGTGCATGCAGCTGAAATAAAAAAAGCATAATATAAATATGTGTTTAATGCTGCATAGAAAAAGTGATGCCCAGCACTGCCTCTTTTGTTCTAGGACCTTTTTTGTAAGGCAGCAGATCCTGAGGTTCTCTAGGAGAGATGGAAAGGATAGGATTCAACAAGCAGCTTCGACTTCCATTTTAAACCCTTAATTCGCATCACAATGAAGGGGCACACTGAATTCCTGTGCCAGGAAGGAAAGAGTTGCTGGACTATTCTTGTCCTCGCAGCTTATCTCTCACTCTTGCCTAGCTCTCACTTGCCTTGCCTTGCCAACCCACCCCTTGTCCTGCCATGCCTACCCTTCTCTTCCCTTCCCCTGCCTTTCATTCCCACCCCTTGCCTTGGCTTGCYTCCTCCTTCCTTCCCAGGCCTTCCCATGCCTTGCCTTCCTCTCCTTTGCCTCGCATTGCTTTTTTCCAGTACACATTCCGTCTGTCAGAGCTGCCGACCCGTTGCAGTGGGGATGCAGAAGCYGAGCTGTGGAGCTTTTTGTCCTGGTCCCTGTAGGGTGTGAGCAGTCCCCGGTGCCGCTCCCTTTGGATGCTGACTCTGTGAGCCTGAAGGATTCTGATGGAAGCCAGAGCTGGCAAGGAAAGTGCAGCCAGCAGGGTGTGTGGTGCAGTCCGATGGGCGCAGCTGAAGCTGTAGKCAGCAGGAGCTTTCTCAGCTGGCACTTCGGCGAGCTCTGCTGTTGCCGGGTGTTTTCAAGCTTTTGGTCGGACTGTGCGAGAGTGAAAAGATGTTTTAGGGCAAAGGAGCTGGCGTTGCTGTTTGAGTGTGGTGCAAATAAGAGTTTGCACTTGGRAGGGGAAGATCAGCGAAAATTGGGAGCAGTGARGCTTGGAAGCTGGCTGTGCACTTGGGGTGCTTCAGAGCCGGGCGAGGTGCGAGTGGTTCTTTTGCAAGTCCCCACTGCCATCGTGTGGTTGTTCCTACGAGCGCGGACTGTGCCCAGGAAAAGGCCCAGGCAAAAGCCCCTGCCTTTTCTGTGCCGGCACCATTCGTGGGGGAGCAGTTCGAGTGTAGGAGCTCGGTTGTGGATSCTGGCTCTTGGAGACGGAAAGAATGTGATCCAGCATGCAGCTGGGAGGGAGGAYGAATCGTTTCATTGTTGGCTGTGCAGTCGAGAGGCTGCAAAAGAAAAGTGAATTCCAGCACTGCCTCTTCTGTGGGAYGAGCTGCTGAACCTTCTTAAGTTTGTAACTGGGCTCTGTGAGCCTCAAAGTTCAGARGGTCCACAGAGCTGAGCACCCAGACCTGTGTGTGCTGCACTCTACAAGCTGCAAGGGGAAAGGGAAGGCCAGCGTTTACTTTTAGTTCTAGGAGCTTTGGGTTGGGAATAATTGCTGGACACAGTTAAGTTTTGAAGTTGGGCTCTGCGAGAGTGGAAGAATGGGATGGGACATTGAGTTTGAAAGGAAAGCTCYGGTTCACGTGGTGTTGTTGACATCCTTGGAAGTGAATGTGAAACCCACAGCTGAAATGAAAAGCACAACCCCAATGTGAGTCATGCAGYTTAAGGCTGCACAGGAAAAGCRATGCCCAGCACTGTCTCTTTCGTTCTTGGAACTTTTTTTTTAAGCAGCGAATCTTGAGGGTCTCTATGCAAGATTGAAAGGATAGGATTCAAYATGCAGCTTAAAMGAAACTTCAGYTTCCTTTTGAAACCCTTAATTCTCACCACAATCAAGGGACAATRCRAATTCCCATGCCAGGAAAGAAACAGTTGCTGGATTACCCCTTGTCCTSACAGCTTTTCAACCACACAAAACAGTATCAGTCCATGCACCTTCATTCTCAGCTCTTGGTACAGTCACATTCGAAGCCCAGGGACAAAATTGCAACAGTCCAGCCAAAAGCTCGTTCACAACCAGTGTCAGCTGAGAAGGCTCTTGCTGGCTCAGCACTGCACCCACTGAACTGCCTCACACCCCCTGGAGAGATGCACTTCCCCTCGAGCTCTGGGTACCACCCCAGTCTTTCATTCTCACCGATGCCAAACACCTTCAAAACATCCAGCAGCTGCTCCCACACAGAAAGTCCTAGAGTAAAAAGCCAGTGCTGGCCTTCATCTTCGCCTTGCAGTCTCTAACCTAGACCAAACACACTGAGGATTTGCGCTTTCCTTCTCAACTCTCTCGATAGCAGCACGTTCTCTCGAGGTGGCAGAGTCCCTGCCTAAAGCACAGCGTTTCCAGCTGCARTTGGGACTGAGAGATGTGGCAGCACAGAAGGCATTCCCTGAGCTTCCCTCTTCCCTGGGAAAAGTGATCTTGGCAGSGCAATCACTTTCACAGCCCTTCAGTGTGGCTGAGTTCAAGTAGCTCTATCTGCCCGAGAAGGAAGTGTCAGCACAGAGGGAGTTTCTGGATTATCCCCTCCTTCTAGCAGCCCTTAAACTGCACAAAACACCCCAGGGGTAACCACCTTTCTTCCCATATATCTGTACTGTCCCATTTTTCCTCTCTCACAGGTCTCTTTCCAGTGTTCAGCAGCTGCTCCCATAAAAWGGCTCTYGAAGACAAAGCCACTGCTGGGCTGCTCCTTCCCCTTGCCACGTGTCAGCCACACCAAACCCACCCTTGCACTCTGTACTTCCCTTCTCAGCAACTTCTACCACAAGATTTTCTAAATCTCAGAGTCTAAAGCTAAATGGAATTGTTTCCACATAGGGCTCGGATACGAACATGTGCCAGCACAGGCAGCTTTTGTTGAACTTCCCCCTTTTACAGTTGAGAACTTGAATTTGTGAACCAATCCAGTGGCAGCCACACTCCTCCTGCAACCTTCACACTGCCCACACATCCATGGGCCTCTGCAGGCTCATCCTCAACCTCCTGTAGCATCTCACCCTTTCATTCCCTCAGATCCAAAATGTCYATGTGCTTCTCACACAGGACAATGTCCCCCCACAGAAGCAGCCCAGCCCATTGCTTGGGTCGAAACACACCAGTGCCTGTGAGGATCCCATGGTTAAAATGTTTAGAGTGATGCCTCTGCCCCATTTAAGGTGCAAATGAGAGCATAGGCCAAAGTCAATAGCATGGGGTTTATTTAACAGTAAATGAGAGAGAGAGACAGAGAGAGAGAAAAAGAAAGAAAAAGAAAGAGAGAAAGAGAGAAAGAGAAAGAGAGAGAGAAAGAAAGAGAGAAAGAAAGAAAGAGAGAAAGAAAGAGAGAAAGAAAGAAAGAAAGAGAGAGAAAGAAAGAAAGATGTAGAAGAGGTGAGGGTAGAGAAAGAGAGTGACAGAGACAGATTAAGCAGAAAATATCACCCCTCCGTGGATCCCAGCAATGTCCCATTGATTCTCTCCATCGGGTCCTCTTGGTGGTGAGGGTCCCCCGAAAGCAGAGTGCAATGGATTGATATTCACTTGGGCCAGGTGGGAATGCCCAGSTACCTCCCCTGAGGGGGGCAGGTTTGACTCTGTCCCTTGCAAGACTTTGTATCACTGAGCTGCATCAACTGAGCTGTATCAACAGCAAGGAGCTGTTGTATTACTTTGCATCAGGTGCAGTGCTCTGCTGCAAGGCCCCAGCAACGAGTCTGGGGGCACTTTGGGGRTCTTTAATGGGTTATGACTGTTGCAGCAGGGCATCGCAGCCCCCACAAGAGCTTATCTGTTGTTTGATAGCCTCATAACCCAAACAGGAGCAGCTCTCTTGTAGGGAGTTGTTTTGGGGTTGACACTGGCCTGGCATCTCCCTGCTGCCGATGAACAATCCCCCTGGTGAGGTGGGATCTGGCAGGATGAGCTGGGTTTGGGACTGACACACGCTCACTCTGCAACTGTAAAAGCCACACCAAACTTCCACAAAGCAGAAACCTTCTGTGCATTCTCCTGGAAATGTGTGGAGTTTCCCCCATGAGTGGGGACACCAATTCCGTGGTTACTCCGCAGGGATTGAGGGCAGGAATCTGTGCCCATTGTTGCTGTTTTGGTGGTGAGTTACATTCCACTCCTACTCCATCCTATTCCTTTTGCCAGCTTTAGCACAGGTACCTCGCTGCAGTGCCCTGTTTCTGTYCTGCTGTAATCTACCTGCAGTTCTTTAGTTTGATACTGTGTGGTAATTCTGATTAAGAACTTTCATCTGTTATCTTTGTCCGTTTAATAAATAATTCAGTTTTATAAATACATCTGATTTGCCATCATTAGACCTTGCAGACCAACTCAACTGTTGCCAAAATTTGAAGCCGAGGCAGGGCCTGTCTGAAGCTTTCCCTCTTCCCGTGAAGCCCCCAGCTGGGGGGATGGAGTCACCTATGGGAGCCCCCTCAGATTGGAGGAGCTGAACTCGATGATCCTTGTGGGTCCCTCCCAACTCAGGATATTCTGCAATTCCAAGGGAATTAGAAGTGCCTGGACACTCCGTGCCTGCTTGGGAGACAACGCTGCCGGTGATTTGTCTTTATTCATTATTTATGCTTGTAGGACAGCGGTGCCAGAGGGGTCCAGAGAAATCCGTCTGTCCGTCCATGCTGGGAGATGCAGGGGGGGATGTCTGTGTGTCCATCCCAGGGGATACAGGGGGGATGTCTGTCTGTGTGTCCATCCCAGGGGATACAGGGGGGATGTCTGT
>JACAXG010000081.1:2575411-2595560 GCA_018881555.1 Amblyornis subalaris | reverse complement strand
CCMRGGAAMMAGGGACAGGATGAGAGGAAAYGGCCTCAAGCTGTGCCAGGGGAGGTTTAGGYTGGATTTYAGRTAAATGTTTTTCATGGAAAGCATGGTCAGGCACTAGCACAGGCTGCCCAGGGCAGTAGTGGTGTCCCCATGCCTGGAAGGGTGGATGTGGCACTTGGGGACATGGATTAGCAATGGCCKTGGTATGGTTGGACTCAATGATCTYTGAGGGCTTATCCAACCTCAAGGATTCCACGGGATTGAAACAGATTTGCTCCAGAACAGCCTGCTGGGAAGGGGCCCTGGCTGCCCCACAGCCAGGGGATGCAGCAGGAACCCCCAGCACAGATCCTGCTCCAAGAAGAGGTAGCTGCACTCCAAACCCCCGGGAGGAAGAAACTGGACTCTTGSAGCTCTTCCCATGCACGTGGAGCAACAACACAGGGATTTTGGAGGTCTCCTGCCTTTCAGGATGACATATTTGGTCATGAGCCCATCGTGGGCCCCTCAGGGCGTGGGYGGCTCCAGGTCGGCATCAGCGATCCCGGAGAAACTGGCCCCGAGTCAAGCCCGCCGTAATTCCCTGCCCTCCCAGAGCTAAATTTGGGATGAGCTTTCATGAGGGAGGTCACTGAGGCAGGGGGCAGTGCTTCAGCTGCCTCTTCCTGGCTCCTGAAGCTATGTCCTGCTGGCTTGGAGCCTGAAAAACCAGTGACCAGGAGCTGGCGTGCACTGGGAGGGATGAGCGTTCCTGCTCCAGGAACTGCCTGCAGGGAGTGCTCATCCCAAAACACAACTTCCCAAACTCCCAGGGGACAGACTCTTATTGTAAATATGTTCACAGCGTCAGGGGTGCTCCCAGAGCTGCTCCAGAGGGACCCCCGAGGCCAAATCCCTTCTCTGTACCRATGTGGGAGTCGATCTCGACAATCTTCTCGATGCTGCTGGGCTCCATGAGGGGGGATGTGATCCTCTTCTCCACGGCCAGGCAAACTCCCTCCGACGTCTGGATCCCGATGGCCGTGGAGCCGAGCTGGAAAACACCAACACAGGCTCCAGCTCAATGCAAATCCCGAGTTATTTGCAGGTGTGTCGTGCACCACCCACACACAAACCCATTGTGGCTTTGCACGGTGGATTTTAAAGGTTATTCCCTGAGGTAGGAAATGGGAGAGGTGAAATCCAAGTGATTCCCATGAGAACCCAGCCGGGCTGCTGCACATCCTTCGTCTTTCCAGCAACAGCAGCTTGTGAAGCCTGGTGAGTGTAAAAGGCCCTGGGAATTCTCCTCTGACAGAGGGAAAATAAAGTTTAAAGGGGGAGAGGATTTCACACATCAGTACAAATCCCGCTGCTGCTGCACCTCTGCCTTTCCATAAGCTCCTGTTCTTCCCAGAGTCCCAGGCAGCCACCTCCACTCTGGGATTGCAGGACACCTCAGTGTCACCATGGCCACGAGCAGAGGGACAGATCTCAGGGGCTCCTGGCAGCCCCTGTCTGGATCCCACCGTGATCCTGCCTTGATCCCACCAGCCCCTGCCTTGATCCCACCTCAACCCCATCAACTCTCACCTTGATTCTACCTTGATCCCACCAAGCCCTGTCTTGATCCAACCTTGATCCCACAAATCTCTGCCTTGATCCCACCGAGCCCTGCCTTGATCCAACCTAGTTCCCACAAATCTCTGCCTTGATCCTACCAATGCTTATCTGGGTCTTACCAGCTCCTAACCTTGATCCAACCTTAATTTCCCCAGTCCCTGCCTTGATCCCACCAACCCCTACCTTGATCCTATTTAATCCCACCCTGGTCCCACCAACCCCCACATTGGTCCTACCTTGACCCCCCCTTAATCCCACCAACTCCTAAACTCGATCCAGCCTTGACCCTACCAACAATTGCCTTCATCCCACCTTGATCCCACCAGTTCCTGCCTTGATCCCACCTTGCTCCCAGCACTCGCAGCTTTTCCACACCATGGAATTTCCTGGGATAACTGTCCCAGCTGCAGTGTGGAATGCTGACTCCCAACATCCATGTCAGGACATGGGGTTTAATTTTAACCCCAAGATTTCCTGGAAAGCTGCACCTACAGCCACAGGCATGGCAGGAGATCTATTTTATTTTATGAAGCCAGCATGGTCACCAACATTCTCCTGGGAGCTTTAATTCCCAATTCCTCGATAATTTTATTACTTTTATTACTTTTTTTATTACATTATTACTTTATTCCTCTTTTTAGTGCTCCAAGGAGCTAAAGCAGCACAGGGAAGATGAAGCCAGGAYCCTCCTCTTCCGCAATCCAAACACCTCAGAGCTTTTTCCCTTCATCACTTGACCAATTTCTTCCAAATTTAAACTTATTCCCAATCAATATCCCCGCTCTATAAATATAATATAATAAACAAGAATATTTATCAATTAAGGACATTTCTCAATTAAGGATATTTAACTCCAAAAGGCCATTTGGCCCTGCATATGTGGGTTTGCTCGTAAAAACCTTCACCTTCAGGTTTTAAATCCACCCAAGAAGCCTCTTAGGTTTGACTTGGGGATAACAGCTTTGGATTGGGTTTGGTTTGGGGATAAATCACGTGGTAGGACAGGGAAGGGAACATTCCCCTGAATGTGGGGGAAAATCGATGGGTTTTGATTGTTACTGAGCCATAAAACAGCAGAGCTGTGGGATGTTTGGCTGGAGGAAACAGACCCAGCCTGGATTAGTCCCAACCAACCCATGTTTGGGATTTGAAGGAGCCYCAGATGTCACAGTTTGGAAACAGGATGGAGCTGACAGTACCTTTATGGCCTCGATGGCATATTCCACCTGGAAGAGCCTCCCCTCCGGAGAGAATGTGTTCACACCCCTGCAAGGACAACACAGACTCGGTGAGAAGGGCAGGAAACCAATGGAATGCAGGTCCTTGCTCAAGGGTGAAGCCACCTGGGCACAGGTGACACAGGAGGGGCAGCGGGGAKGTGTCCCCCTCAGCACGGGACACCCACAGGGTCTGGATTCAGGATGATCATGGAAGGGAAACAAGGAAGTGGGACAGGTGAGGAGCAAGTGGGATGGCATAGCACATTGTGGGTGCTAAAGTCTCCAAATGGTGCACCAGCAGCCGGAAAGGTTTTGTTTCACCATGGAATCCTTGAGGTTGGAAAAGCCCTCTGAGACCATGGAGCCCAACCGTTCCCCCACACTGCAAAGGCCACCACAAACCCATGTCCCCAAGTGCCACATCCACGTGGCTTTTGAACCCTTTCAGGGATGGAGCTCCACCACTGCGCTGGGCAGCCTGTGCTAGGGCTGGATAGCTCTTTCCACGAAAAAAATTTCCCAGCATACAACCTAAACCTCCCTGGCCCAACTTGAGGCCATTTCCTCTTGTCCTGTCCCTTGTTCCCTTCGAGCAGAGCCTGACCCCCCTGGCTGCCCCCTCCTGTCAGGGAGTTGTGGAGAGCCAGAAGGTCCCCCTGAGCCTCCTTTTCTCCARGCTGAGCCCCCCAGGTCCCCCTGGTGCTCCAGACCCTTCCCCASCTCCGCTGMTCTTCACYGGACACGCTCATTTCCCTGGATACCCCATTCCATCCCATCCAATGCCATCCCATCCCCACACATCAACCAAGGGCTCATGAGCTCCCCGCGCACCCTGATCCGTCCCACCCCGGTCCCGTGGCAGGGCCGAGCAGCGCTGMGGGCTCCTGGCAGCTCCCAGTGCGATCTCAGCGCGGGASGCGCCGGTCSGGGCGCCCCGGGCCGGCCGGGCCGCGCCGGGCGCAGGCCCGTGACTCAGCCGCGGGCCACGGGGGCGGGCGGGCACTCACCGGTCGTACTCGGAGCGCGTGAGGAACATGGCGACGGCGGGGTCGGGGGGCTCCGAGGGGTCCCGGGGGCTCCGGAGGTGCCGGGGAAGTTCGGGGGTTCCGGGGGCACCGGGAGCGCCGCGGCCTCACCGGGGGCAGCAGCGCCGCTTCCGGCCCCGCGCGCCACTTCCGCCCGCGCCGCTCGCCCATTGGACAGCAGCCCTGCGGTCCGGCCAATGGGAGGGCGCGGAGGGCGGGATCAGCGCCCAGCCGAGGGGCGGGACGGGGGGGGTGGAGGGAAAGGGGGCGGGACGGAGCCCACGGGCAAGGGGCGTGGTCAGCGCTCTGGGGGCGTGGCATAATGGCGGGGCGGGGTCAGAACGTGTGGGGCGGCCGTGTTGAGGGCGTGGTCAGAACGCCGGGGGCGGGGCCAGACCGGTAGGGGGCGGAGCCTGAGGGCGGGCACGGCGCGGTACCGGGAGGGGTTCCGAGGAATGGGTCTCGGGAAGGGGGTACCGGGAGGGGGTACCGAGAGAGGGTACCGGGAAGGGGGTACCGGGAGGGGGTACCAAGAAGGGGGTGCCGGGAAGGGAGCACTGGGAAGAAGCTGCGGGAGGTGGTGTCGGGAAAGGAGTACTGGACGGGGTGCAGGGAAGGGAATACCGGCAGGGGGTGCCGGGCCAGAGCCACAGGGACACCCCTGGGCCCCCCGGGGCCTTACCGGCACCCCAATGCCCAGCACGCTGTGCCGCGCCGTCAGCCCCCTTACCGGCCCCGTTACCGGCCCTCGGCGGGCTTCCCGTCCCTTTCCAGCGCTCCCGACTAAGGGGGGATCGGAGGAGCCGAGGCACGGAGGGACCCCCCGGGGGGCGCTGCGCACCCCGCGCTGGGCGGAGGGCCCGGGGGCGGACCGGGGTGGGGGACGGGGGGCTGGCCCGGGGGGCCCGGGGGCGGCCCAGGGGCGCTGCCGGGGGCGGAGCGGTGCTGCCCGCCCCGGGGGCGGTGGGGTGCCCGGTRGTGGCTCCGCCAGCGGAGCCGTCCCAGCCGGCGGCGGAGGCAGCACCGACCGCCCCCGGCCCGGCCATGTCCGAGCCCGGCGCCCCCGCGGCCGGTGACAAACCGCTCCGGCTCCAGGTAGGGCTCCGGTGCGTCCCCCCTCCCGGTGACCGGAGCAGGCTCCCGGTGCAGCCCCTTGGTGTCCCGGCACAGTTCCCCGGGGCAACCGCCGGTGTCCCCCCGGTGTCCCAGTGCCGACCCCCGGAGGAGTCCACCGTGCTCCGGTGTCGATCTCCGGAGAAGCCCACAGTGTCCCGTTGCAGCCGCCCGGTGCGACCCCCGGTGCAGCTTCCCAGCGTCGCGGTGCAGCCCTCCGCTGTTCCGGTGCCGCGGCCGGTGCSGTCCCCGGGTCCCCCGGAGCAGCCCCATGCCCGGGGCAATCCTGTTGCAGCCTCCCCGTTTCCCCGGGGCAGCCTCCCGGTGCAGTCCCCCCGGTTTCCCGGAGTAGCCCCGCTCTGCATCGAGGTAGCCCCCAGCCCGGGGCAGGCCCATTGCAGCCCCCTCGGCCGCCCAGAGCAGCTCCCCGTTCCCCCGCTGTGAGCTCCATCCCGSTGCAGTCCCCCGATCCCCCGTTGCAGCCCCCTGCCCGGGACAATCCCGTTGTGGCAGCCCGGCGTAGCCYACAGGGCAGTCCCCCCGTCCCCCGGGTAGCCCACCGCTCCCCCGGTGCAGCCCCCCTGCTTCCCTGGAGCAGTCCCCCTGTCCCCTGTGCCGCCCCGGTGCTCCCCGGTCCCGCCGCTCTCTCCCGCAGGACCGTGTCCTGGGCGGGCTGCGCTGGGGCCGCCTCCAGGAGCCTCTGGGCTTCATCAAGGTGCTGGAATGGGTGAGTGAACCCCGGTGTGTCCCCCTATCCCGGGCCTGACGCTGGGACCGGCATCCCCCGGCACAGCGCCTTCCCCAGCACCACTGGGTGCTGCTCCCCAAGGACCTGGGTCCCCCCAGGTTTGGGGTGTTCCATTGCTTTCCTGAAGCTCCCTCAGAATTAAGGAATCCCAGAGCCCCCCCTGCCCCTCCGGAGCTTCCCACACCCCGTCAGCACCAGGAGTGGAGACCTCATTTGGGGGGACCCGGGGGAGAGGGGTTGTGGAGCCACATGGACGCCTGAGTTCAGGCCACACGGTCCCCCTCCCTCCCCGGTGACCTTGAGCAGGTGGCTCTGCCCGGCCATGCCAGAGGGGACAGTGACATCGGGGTGTCCGGTCCCCACCACTCCCACGGGCTCGGGGGGCACTGGTTGGGTGGGTGGGGAAAGGGATTGGGGGTCAGCAAGCCCCAGGAAGGGGGACCCCGGGGACGAGGGGGAGCCAAGCGCCCGCAGCTCTGTCCCGTCCTGGCCATGCCACAAATGGCTCCCTGTGAGATTAGATTTCAGGGTGGCATTTCTGCAGCTCAGCCTTGCCGGGGCCAGGGGGCTCCCGGAGGAAACTGAGGCACAGGGGGGGACTCAGCCCTCTTTGGGCATCTCCCACCCAGATGAGCCAGACTGAGGGGCTTTTCCCCCAATTCTGCAGCTCTTTGGTTTGGATAATCCCACCCACAGAGGCTCTGGGCTCCCCATGCCCTTGAGACCACCATGTGGGATCAGACCCCGTGTGCAAAGACACCCCAAAAGCGAAAACAAGGGGAAAATCCCCAGAGGATCCACCAACGCTCCTGCTTTGACCCTCAGTGCCACACGTGGGGGGCTGCCCATCCCTGCGGCGTCAGGCCTGGTGGCTTAGATTCCCCATTTCACCYGGGAAACTGGGAGCTCAGCCAGGAGGAGTTGCGGGAAAACACTTTGAGAATGGGGTTTTCCCAGCACCCTTGTCCAAGAGATGAGGGCAGTGTGACTCCGAGGGCAARGGAGGGCAGTGCTGGCTCCCGGGGAGGGGACAGCACCAGGGGTCCCACCATGGGGATGCTCCCGGCTGTCTGGAAACCCACTCTAGCCCTCAGCACCCTGCCCAAAATTAAGGGGGAGGTCGGGATGGGTTTACCTTTGGTGCTCCCACCCCCCCAAACATCACCCTCATCCTCAAATCCTGGTGCCAGGGGAATCCCTGTGTTGAAGAGTGGCACCCGAGGCCGACAGCTGGGGGATGGCAGCTTGCCCGTGCCTCAGTGCCGGGGGATACAACCCGCCCCCAGGATGAAAGGGGTCCCCCCAGGGTCTCACCTCCCCTGGACCCCTTTCCCCTCTCCTGTAGCTCTTTGCCATCTTTGCCTTTGGCTCCTGCGGCTCCTTCAGCGGCGAGACGGGGGCCATGGTGAAATGTGGGAGCAAAGGGATGACAGCCATCGCCATCCAGTTCGGGTACCCCTTCAGGTGAGGGGGTGCTGAGCCCTGACAACACCTGGGACTGCCCCCAGACAAGCTGGGGGGTGCTGGGTTGGGGTTAGACTCCCTTCCTGCTGGCAGGACCCCCACAGGACCACAGCCGTGGTCTCTGTGGTGCCGTGTTCGGATGGGGACCCTCCACGCCCTGACACCAGGGGACATCCCCTGGCTCCGGTTCCTGACACCATCTGGGGGGATTCTTGTTAAGCAAGGAAGAGCGGGGTGGGGGAGGAGGGGAATCCTCATTAATCAGGGAAGACCGGGGGAATCCTGGTTTATCTGGGAAGGCGATGATGGAGCTGGGCCAGATGAGAGCCACGGTTCTAACCCCTTTCCTCTGCCACCGGCCCTGTGCCAGGGCACTAGACCCTGGAAAAGCGTCCAGGTTCTGACCTGGCAGCCGATCTGTGCCCTTCATCCCAGGGGACCACCCCAGCCTGCTTATTCCAGCCATCCCCATCAAACCCTCCATTCCCAGGGGACCACCCCAGCACTTATTCCATCCATCCCCCCCCATTCCCAGGGGATCATCCGAGCCTGGTTATTCCACCCACCCCCGGCGTCCCCTCCACTCCCAGCCCCCTGACACCCCCCTCCCTCTCTCCCAGGTTATACCAGATTCCCTTTGGGATGCCCAGTTGCCAGGATGAATCGGAAGGCCGCATCCTGCACCTCATCGGTGATTTCTCCGCTCCTGCCGAGTTTTTCGTGACCCTGGGGGTCTTCTGCTTCCTCTACTCCATGGCAGCCCTGGTGCTCTACSTCCGCTTCCATTCCCTCTACACCGAAAACACAAAGCTCCCCTTCGCGGTAAGGCGGGCACATCCCTCGGGACACGTGGATCCAGCGCCGTGCCGGGGCGGCAGCTGATTCCCGGCGCCTCATCCCGGCAGGATTTCTGTGTCACCGTCTGCTTTGCCTTCTTCTGGCTGGTGGCGGCGGCGGCGTGGGGCAAGGGGCTGAGCGACGTGAAGGCGGCCACGCGCCCCGCCACCCTCATCGCCTCCATGAGCGTCTGCCAGGGCAACGAGGTGGTCTGCAGCGCCGGCACCACGCCGGCCATGGGGCTGGCCAACATCTCCGTGGTGAGGGCCACACGGGCACACGCACGGGCACACGCACGGGCACACGTGGGCAAATATGTATAATTGTTTCCTTGGGGGGGCAGCTTATGGGGTTCAGGCAGAGCTGAGCAGCCCTTTTAGGGCGCACTCACAGGCTGCAAACCCGTGCGTGTGAAGGCACAGCAGGGCACACGCGTGTTCACGGGACTGCACACGTGGACAGGTGAACACACCGTGCATGCACAGCGCACACACCTGCACACACACAGGTGTGCACGTGTGGGTGCTCACGCACACGCGTCCTTGTGTGTGCACGCGTGTGCCGGATTCCTGAGCTCAGCCAGGCAGTGGGAATGTGGGCACACTCATGGAAATGGGGGCGAGAACACTCCACAGCCACAGTGCCCACTCTGCCTCGGTCCTGTGGGATGTGGGGTCCACCCTGCACCCCTGTGAGACCCCCCCCAGCCATCGGGGCCCCCCAGGATGGTGTGGGTGGTGGTGACGCAGTCCCTGGTGTTGGTGTTTGGGATGTGTGGGGTGCATGACGTGCATGGGGGGCATAGGGCATGTGGGGTGCATGGGGGTGCATGAGGTGCATGAGGCACATGGGGCATATGGGGTCCATGGGGTGCACACGTTGCATGGCACACATGGGGCACATGGGGTGCATAAGGTGCCTGGGGTGCACGGAGCACATGGGGCATATGGGACGTATGGGGTGCATGGGGCACATGGGGTTCATGGGGTTCATGGGCTACATGGGGTGCACAGGGCATGTAGTTTATGTGGGGTGCATGGGGTGCATGGAGCAGTGCATGAGATGTATGGGGTGTACGGGATGTATGGGAATAATGGGGTGTATGGAGTGCATGGGATTTATTGGATGTATGGGATATATAGGAACTATGGGACATATGGGATGTATGGGGTGCACAGGGTACACACGATGCACAGGGTGCATGGGGTGTATGGTATGCATGGAAGGTATGGAGCGCATGGGGTGTATGGGGTGCATAGGGCACACACAATGCAGAGGGTACATAGGGTGTAGGGAATGTATGGAGTGCATGGGATCTATGGGGTGTGTGGGGTGCATGGGGCACACACGATGTACAGGGTGCACGAGGTGCTGGGAGCTCACAGGGTGCACAGGGCATGTGGGGTGCCGATGCTGTGTTCCCCCAAGGCTGCCCCGTGGGACCCTCTCCCCTGTTCTCTGTCCTCTCTCCTCTTCTCTTTCCCTTCCCGCAGCTCTTCGGGTTCCTGAACTTCCTGCTGTGGGCCGGGAACTGCTGGTTCGTGCTGCGGGAGACGACGTGGCTGCGGCCGCCCGCGCCCCGGGACAGCGCGGCCGAGCAGGGCGCCATCGACAAGCAGTAGCCCCCCGGGGACCCACCCGGCCCGGGGGTCCCGCCCGGCCCCCGGGACCTCGCGCCGGCCGCCAGCCCGGGGCCGGGGTGTCGCTGGCCCCGGGCTTGGAGCCGCGGGGGGTTCGGATGCTGAAGGGGGACAGGGCTCGTTGTCGGGGGGGGGCCATGTCTGTACGGAGGCGCATAAAGTCCTGGGTACCAGCTCTGCTTTGGGGGTCCTGGTGTCTGCCTCGGTATGGGGGTGCACACACCCCCGGGTGGGGTACACACACCCCTCGGGGTCCTGGTCCGTATAGGGATAAACAGGTCCCCATCTCTGATATAGGGATAACTGTGGACCCCAGACCGGTATGGGGATAACTGGGGACGTCAGATCAGTATTGGGCTAATGGGGTGTCCCAGACTAGTATAGGGATAACAGGGGACCCCAGACCAGTATAAGGATAACCAGAAACCCCAGTCCGGAATTGGGATAACAGGGGACACCACTCTGGTATAGGCATCACCCGGGACCCCAGCCTGGTATAGCAATAACGGTGGGGAGTCCCAGCTCCGTATAGGGATAATAGCGAACGCCAGACCAGTATAAGGATAATGGGGGACCCCAGGCTGGTATAGGCATAACGSGGTCCCCAGCCCCATATAGGAATCATTTGGGACCTCAGCCTTGTATGGCAATACCCTGGGACCACAGCCCAGCATAGGAATAACTATACCGGACCCCAGCCTATTGTGAGGATAACTGGGGTCCCGGGTCCGGTACAGAGATAACAGACAACGCCAGCCGAGTATAGGGATACCGGGTGATCCCATCCCGGTATAGGGGTAACAGGAAACCCCAGCCCGGTGTAGGGATCACCGGAGACCCGCAGCCCCGCGAGCGATAACGGGTGCCCCCAGCTCAGTACAGGGATTCGGGGTGCCGCATGCCGGGCCGGGACCCCGGGGTCGGCCGGGCGGGGGTCGCGCCGGGACTACCGAGCCCGTGGTGCCGCGGGGCGGGCGGGGCGCGCGGCGCATGCGCGGAGCGGGGGCGGCGCGGGGGGGCGGCGGTGCCGCGGCGGCGGCGGCGGCGATGGCGGCGGAGCGGCGGCCGGTGCCCGGCCTGGACGAGTTCGCGGGGCAGAGCTGGAGCGCCTGGCTGGAGCGGGCCGGGCCGCCCGCCGACACCGGTGAGGGCGGCGGCGGCCGCGGGGCTTCGCGACCGGGGCCGCGCCCGCCGACCCCCGGTCCGAGCGCCGCCGCGCGGCGGGCGGGCAGCGGCACCGGGAGAGGGGAGTCCGGCGCCGGGAACCGGGAGCGGGGCATCCTGCACCGGGCGCTGGGAACGGGGCATCCTGCACCGGGAACCGGGAACCGGGAACGGAGCATCCCGCACCGGCCGCTGGGAACCGGGAACTGGGCATCCTCCACCGGGCACTGGGAACCGAGAGCAGGGCATCCTGCACCGGGTACCAGGAACGGCTCATGCTGCCCTGGGAACTGGGCACCGGGAACGGGGCATCCTGCACTGGGCAGTGGGAAAGAGGGCACTGGGAAGCCCGTACCGGGCACCCACCTCTGGCACCCACTGCTGGGTGCCCAGGTCCCGGTACTTGATGCCAGGTCTGGATGCCCAGTGCAGGGTTCCCAGTGCCCAGTTTGTGGTGCCGGCTGCCCGGAGCAGGATGTCCTAGAATGTCCTAGGGTGTTCCCTGGCACTGGGAACTGGACACCAGGAATGGAGCATCCTGCACTAGCACCTGGCACCAGGAACAGGGCAGCCAGACCTGGTGCCCAGACACTGGGAATGGGGCATCCTGCACTGGGCACCTGGTACTGGGAATGGGGCATCCTGCACTGGGAACCAGGCACTGGGAATGGGGCATCCTGCACTGGGAACCAGACACTGGGAAAGGGGCACCTTGCACTGGTCACCGAGAACCTGGCACTGGGCATCCAGACCTGGCACCCAGCACCGGGCAAGTCGCACTAGGAATGTGGCATCCTGCACCGGAACACCTGGAACCAGGAGTGGGCACCCGACACTGGGCACCGGACAATGGGAATAGGACGTCCTGCAGTGGGTACCTGSCACTAGGAACTGGGCACTGGGAACCCTGCACTGGGCAGCCAAACCTGGCACCCAGTACTGAGARCTGGCCACCCAGCACTGAGCAAACGTGGGGGCCAAATGTGTTGGGAACTGGGAATGGGCTCTTCCTGCACTGGGAATGTGGCACCCGGTACCAGGAATCRGGACTGGGAACCTGGCACTGGGCAGCCAGACCTGGCACCCACTACCAGGAACTGGGCACCCAGCACTGGGCATCTGGCACTGGGAACGAGGCATCCTATACTGGACACCCAGCACTGGGAGCTGGGAATGGGGCATCCTACAAAAGGTGCCCAGGACCGGGAACCAAGCACCAGGAATCCTGCACTGGACACTGGGCACCAGGAACTGGGTGCTGGGCAGCCAGACTGGGCACTGGGAACCAGGAACTGGGATCTCTGCACTGGGAATTGGGCACCCAGCACCAGGCACTGCTCTGCCACCAGGCACCCCAGTCTGCYCACTGGGAACCCTGTGCCTGTTACTGGGAGCCAGTTACTGGGTGCTCCATCCTGGATTCCAGATATCCCAGGTGCAGTGRACACTGGTGGGAACAGAGCAGTAACTGGGGAGCCTGGACTGGGAACCAGTTGCCTCCACTATCCCAGGCCGGGCAGTGGGTACTGGGAGCCCCAGCTGGGGGACTRGGCATCACATGGTGGGCACTGGGATACCCTGCACTGGGAACTGGGCAGGGCGCATTGGGGGCCCAGTGTCCCTTACTGGGAGCCCAGTGGGCTCTCAGCACTGGGACTGGGTACCCCAGACTGGGCACCAGTGCCCTGTGATGCATCTGAATGGGTTTGGGTGCCCAATATGGCACAACCAGATGGCACTGGGCACACCATATGGCACGGCCAGGCAGGACTGGGAATGTGTGCCCAGTATGGCACAGCTGGGTGGCACTGGCTGCCCAGTATAGCACAGATGTGTCTGGGTGCCAAGTATGGCATGGCCAGGCAGCACTGGTTGCCCAGTATGGCACAGCTGGATGGAACTGGGTGCCCAGGGTGGCATGGCCTGATGGGACTGGGGATGGACTGGGCACACAGTATGGCACAGCTGCCCAGGTCACCATCACCACYGGCCCAGTGGCCACCAGTCTCCCCACAGCAGAGCCCAGAACATTGGCCAGGCACGGCCACTGATGGGCACCAGGGTGTCCCAAGGGTGTCACATCCCGGGACCAGGATGTTCCCGGAGGTGTCATGTGCCAGGACTGGGGTGTCCCAGGGGTGTCTCATTCTGGGATCAGGGTGTCCTTAGGGATGTTCCATCCCAGGACCAGTGTGTCCCAAGGGTGTCACATCCCAGGACCAGGGTTTTCCCAGGGTTGTCACATCCCATATGGGGGTGTCACCGGGGTGTCACATCCCAGGACCAGGGTGTCCCCAGGAACATCCTGCTGGTACTGGGCTGTTGGGATTGGGACCCTGGAGGTGGTGATGCACCACAGGGTGGCCCCACTCACAGAATGGATCTGTGTCTCTGGTCTAATTTTATCCGGTTTAATTATTCCAGGAGCAGGAATGCCGGGACCATCCCTGTGTGGGAGCACCGGGACCATCCCTGTGCCAGCCACTGACAGGATTTTGTCTCTGGCAGGATCGGGGTCRGAGCTGGAGGAGAGTGGGAAGAGTGGCAGCAAGAAACTGGACACCATGACCCTGATTAAGGAAGGTGAGCTCCTCTCCTGGGGTGAAACCCAGCGTTTCGGGGCCGTGTGAGCCTTCCAGCCGGCATCCTCGGCTGCGGTGCTTCCCGCGGCACCGGCTCCGTGCCGGCTCACCGAGCTCTCCCCGCAGACATGGACATCTTCGGGCACTGCCCTGCACACGACGAGTTCTACCTGGTGGTCTGCAACCACTGCAGCCAGGTGGTGAAGCCCCAGGCCTTCCAGAAGCACTGTGGTGAGCCAGGGAATTCCGGGAATGGCTGTCCCACCCCAYGGCGCTGGGAACAGCACCGGGAATGCCGCCGGGGCTGGCTGTGGGGGCACAGCGTGGGGTGGGGGGCTCGTGGTGGTGGGAGCCCTGGTGTGGCCTAACGGTGGGCTTATCCCATCCCATCCCGTCCCATCCCATCCTATCCCATCCCATCCCATCCCGGCAGAACGCCGGCACGGCCCGCTCAGCAAGCTCTACGCCCGTGCCGCCGCGTGCCACGTCGCCGTGAACGGGCAGCCGGTGCCCGGCGGGACCCCCGGCGCGGCCAAAGCGCTGCGGGAGAAGCATCCCGGTGCCCGCGGGAGAGCCCAGCCCCTTCCCGAGCGCACGGACAAGGACAACAACCTCTGGTGAGCGCTGGGATGGGCGACGCCGCCGCTGCCGTGGGGTGGCTTTGATCCCACCCCCTTCTCCCCGGAATTCTCTCCGCAGCTTGTTCGTGCCCGTGGTGAACCTGGAGAAGATTCCCAGCATCCCCAAACCGGACGGGCACGGGATCAAGGTGCCCCCCAAAGCCGTCCCCACCAACTCCAAGGAATCCCTGGGGAAACCCGCGGCTGCCGCGGTGCCCAAAGAGCCCCCGGTGCCGGCCGGGGTCGGGGGGGATTCGGCGATGCCGGAGAGCATCCCCGCTCCGGGGGACAAGGATGTGGGGGCCCCCAAACCGCCCCCCAGGTCCCACAGGAAGCTGGCGCGTGAGTCCCCCCTTTCCTTGCCGGCCATGGGGGGGGGCGGATGATCCCAGCGGGACATCCCGGGGCCGGAATTCCGGTGGCCGGGTCTAGCAGTGGGGTAGGTACCGGGGGAGCGGCTCCCCCTCTCCTCTGGCGGGTTGGGGGGTCCCTGCCCTCCCCCCAGCTCCGGTCACCCTGCAGGTTTAGGGGCTCCCCTTGGCTGCTCCCGAGGAACGGCCACAGCAGGAGCGGGAGGCGAGGATGGACCCCAAATTGGCGCATGTTCCTCCAAAAATGGGGGTCAAATGTGTTCCCCATAAAAATACGGGGGTAGGACACGTGTCCCCCCACAATATGGGGGTTGAATGTGTGCCCCCCACAAACATATGGGAATTGGATATGGGAGCCCCAAAAACATGGGGATCAAATGTGCATCCTCCCAAAATATGGGGGTTGAATACATGTCCCCCTAAAATACGGGGGTTGAACTTATGTCCCCCAAAAAATATGGGGTTTAGATGTGTATGCCTCCAAAATACGGGTGTCAAATGTGTCACCCCAAAATATGGGTGTTGAGTGCATGGTGCCCCAAGATATGGGGGTTTAATGGTCCCCCAAAATACAAGGGTGAAACATGTGTCCCCTCCCATATTTAAATATGGGGGTTAAACGTGTGTCCTCTGAAAATGTGGGGGTCAGACACACATCCCCCCAAAAATATGGGGGTTGGACATGTGTCACCCCAAAATATGGAGGTTGGACGCAATACAAGGGTGAAACRTGTGTCCCCCCCAAAATATGGGAGCCAAATGTGTTGTCCCTCACAAAATATGGGGGTATAACACATGTSCCCCCTAAATATGGGAGTTGGACACACATCTTCCCAAATTATGAGGACCAAATGTGTACTCCTCCCAAAATACGGGGTTTGGACATGTGTCCCCCCAAAATATGGGGGTCAAACGTGTGTCACCACAAAATGTGGGATTTGAGTGTATAACCCCAAAATACGCATGTTGAATGKGTGTGTCACCCCAAAATGTGGAGGTTGGATGCTGTCCCCCCTCAAAATATGGCCTTTGGATGTGTGTCACCCCAAAATATGGGAGCTGAACATGTGCCCCCCTCCCCCGAGAACACAGGAGCCCAATGCTGCTGTGCCCACAGACACTCCCAGGTGCCAGCAATGCCATTGGCAGGACCCAGGCGAAAGTGGGGGGGTCACCCTGGGGAGGGGCAGAAAAGAGGGGGCTCACCCTGCAGAGGGGCAAAAACRGGGGGAGGGCCAACACGTGGTGACCCCCCCCACTCCCTCAAAGCTTCTCAGGGCTGTGTCCCCCCCCTCAGAGCTGCTCCGAGGAGTGGGTGCTCCATGCCCAGCCCTAGGGGGGGTGTCGGGGTGCCCGCCCCGTGCCCCCCCCCCAGCACCCGCTGCCTCCGTGTCCCCCCAGGTAAGGAGTGTGACCTGAACCGGCAGTGTGGGGTGCGGAACCCCGACACCAACAAGCTCTGCACCCGCCTGCTGACCTGCAAGGTAGCGGAAAACGGGGAGGGGGCACCCCAATATCCCCCCCGGGTGTTTTGGGGGGTGCTGAGCCCCTCCCCGCTGTCTCCCAGATCCACTCGGTTCACCAGCGCCGGGAGGTGCAGGGCCGGGCCAAGGACTTCGACGTGCTGGTGGCCGAGCTCAAGGCCAGCGCCCGCCGAGGGGACCCCCCGAAGGACAGGAGCTCCCCCGAGAAGGACCCGCTGCCCCCTGCCCTGCAGGACGCCCCCTCACTGCTGCAGCCCCCCAGTACCCCCCCCTGCCGAGCCAGGCTGCCCCACTGCCCGCACCCCCCCAGGTGAGCACCCCGCGGCTTTGGGGGGCTCCCCTCGCACCGTTCCCCGCCTGAATTGGGGGGGATGCGTCGAGAGGGCAGGGATGGGAGTGGGGATTTGGGGGGGGTCCATGTTGCCCCCTCTCCACCTGAATTGGGGGGGGGATGTGGTTTGGAGCAGGGATTTGGGGGGGTCCATCTCACCTTTCCCCAAGTGACTTGGGGGGGGATGTGGATGGGAGGGGGGATTTGGGGGAGTCCTGTCTTACCTTTCCCCCCCTGAACTGGGGGGCTGTAGTTGGGATCAGGGGTTTGGGGGGTCCTATCTCACCTCTCCCTCCTGAGTTTGGAGGGGGCACGTGGATGGGAGTGGGGATTTGGGGCGTCTCATCTCACACCATCCCTCCCTGRACTGGGGGGAYGTGGTTGGGAGCAGGGATTTGGGGGGTCCTTTCTCACTCCCTCCCCACCTGAATTAGGGGAGGATGTGGCTGGGAGCTGGGTTTTGGGGGGTCCCATCTCGCCTTTCCCCACCTGAACTGGGGGGATGTGGCAGGGCAGCAGGAATAGGAGTGAGGATTTGAGGGGGTCTTGTCTCACTTCCTCTACACCTGAATTGGGGGGGGATGTGGATGGAAGCGGGGATGTGGGGGGGRTCCCATCTCACCTTTCCCCACCTGAATTGGGGAGCACATGGTAGGGATTAGCCGTGGGGACTTGGGGGGGGGTCTTGTCTCACAGTGACCCCCCGRTATCGAGCACCCCAAAACTGCCTCTCCGGTGCAGGGCCCGACTTTCCTCTGACAGTGACCCCGAGGACGCTCCGGCCACCTCTGGGGAGGGGGGCACGGGGGGCTTCCCCTTCCCCCTGCCCAAGGGGGGCAGCCGAGTGTCCAGCGAGGAGAGCGAGGAGGAGGGGGGCGAGGAGCCGCCCCAGACCCCGACGCGCCCACCACGGCCCCAGGCGGTGAGTGCGGGGASCCCGGGGCGGGGCGGGACCCCCCAACTCCGCCCCCAGCCCGTCCCTTGGGGGGTTTTCCCGGCTCCGTGCCGGGCGGATGGGCGAGGYAGGGGCTTGGGGGGGCTGCGGTGACGCTGGCACGGTGCCCCCCCAGTTCTGCACCTTCGGGAGCCGCCTGGTGACCCCGGGCTGTTACGTGTTCGACCGGCGGCTGGACCGGTTCTGCGCCGCGCTCGGCTCCATGCTGGAGCGGCACCTCAGCGCGCACCGGTGGAGGTGAGGGGGGGTCCCCGGGTGCTGAGGGGGGCCAGGGGACAAAACCACCCGGACACAGCCAGGGTTTGTGCTCGCACGGTCCCAGTGTGGTGTTGGGATTGGGTGGGAAGGAAGGGAGCGGGGATTTGTGGGGAGTCTTGTTGCACCCCCTCCCCATTCAAACTGGGGGGAACGAGATGAGGATGCAGGGATGGGAGTGGGAAATTGGAGAAGGTCACCAATTTCACCCCATCCCGATCCAAACTGGTGAGGATAAGGTGGGGATGGAGGGATGGGAGCGGGGATTTGGGACCCCCTCCCTACCTGAATCAGGAAGGATTTGGGGGGGACAAAGACGGGAGTGGGGATTTGAGGGGTCCTGTTTCACCCCCTCCCCACCCAAATTGGGAAGGACAATGTGGGAATGCAGGACTGAGAGCAGAGAGTGGGGGGTGGCCGTTTCACCCCCTCCTCACATGAACTGGGRGGGACAAGGCAGGGGTGTGAGTGGGGCTTCAGGGATATGTCGTGTTTCACCCCCTCCCCATCCAAACTCTCGGGGGGATGCAGGGCTGGGAGTGAGGACTGGGGGGGGCTCCCATCTCACCTTTCCACACCTGAATTGGGGGGGACAAGGTGGGGTTGGAGGGATGGGAATGGGCGTTTGGAGGGGTCCCATCTCACCTTCGCCGCCCTGAACTGGGGGGATGTGGTTGGGAACAGGAGTTTGGGGGTTCCCCGTCTCACCCRCCCCCTCCCTTCCCACAGGAAGATCCCTCCGGCCGTCGTCCCCCCTCTTCACCCCCCCGCAGCCCCCCCCAGCCCCGCCGCCCCCCTTTACGGCCCTGCCACCCCCTCCCCCCCGCCCCGGACCCTCTCGGCGGCGGGGGGGGGCCGGGTCCCCACCAGCCTCACCTACACCGTGGGGTCCCCCCCCGCGGCCGCCGCCTGCAGCCAGCCCGAGTGCGGGGGGGGCGGCACCCAGTCCATCACCTCCCCCCTCCCCGCCAACACCCCCTCGCCCTCCTTCAGCAAACTGCCCCCCACCAAGGCCAGCAAATCCCCCCGGGCGCGGGAGGCGTCCGGCGGGACGGACGCGGAGCCCCGGCCCTGGCAGCCCCCCCTCACCGCCGGCAGCCCCCCCTACAAACGGACCTGTTTGGGGGACGGCGTCAAGGGCAAAAATCAGGGCTCGACCCCCCCCGGCAAGACGAAACCCGCGGCCCCCGCTTCGCCCTCCATCGCCATGGTGAACGGGACGGCGCGGGTGCGCCGGCCGCCCCCCGCCCAGCCCTGCCGCGGCCCCCCCGCCGCCCGCGACCCCCAAGCGGCGCCGCTGCACGGGCTGGGGGGGCCCCCCCGGGGGCTGTCCGAGGATGAGGTGAAGAAGCGCAAGAACGCGGCCACCTACTGCCGACCCCTGAAGCCCAAAGCCGCGCCCCCCCTGCCCGGCCCCCCGGCCCCTCTCGGCCCCGCGACCCCCGGCTCGGCGGGCTCCGTGCGCAGGAAGAAGCCGGGGACGCCCCTGGGCTTCGAGGAGAAGAGGAGCGTCCTGAAGGTAGGGCTGGGGGGTGGGGGGTGGTGAAGCACGGGGAGCACCCCTCAGTGTCACTGGGACCAGCAGGGAACGGGGTGGGACACTGGGATTGGGGTCACTGTGCCCTGAGGGACACCCTGTCCTGGGTGGGACACCATGGTCCACATGGGGGAAAACCAGGAGGACACCGTGGTCGGGGGAGGGGCGGGACACTACAGGGACATCCTGGTCTGGAGGGGAGCACTGGGGGACATCCTGTCCTGTGAGGGGACGCCACAGGGACACCCTGGTCCCAGGGGGGGACAGCATGGGGAACCTCTGGGGACCCCCTCCACAGGGTGAGGGGCACTGGGGGACACCGTGGGCTGGGGTCTGTGGGTGGTGGGTGCGGTGGGGACCCTCTTGGGCGAGGGAACCCTGGGTACCCTCTGGGGACATGCAGCATAGGGTGGGGGACACTGGGGGACACAGAGGACACCCATGTCCTGGGTGTGAAACAGCACAGGGTGGTTCCCACCGAGGAACATGGGAACACATTGGGGACATCATAGGGACCCTCTGGGGACACAGAGTGGGGGACACTGGGGGGACACCCTAGTCCTGGATGGTGGGTGCTGTGGGGACCCTCTGGGGACACCCAACCCTGGGTGGGGGACACTGTGGGGACCCTCTAGTGACAGTGGGGGACACTTTGAGGACACCCCAATCCTGTCAGGGGGTTGAGTTTGGGACCCTCTGGGGCCACATTTGTCCATGGTGCGGGGATGTTCCCTCTGAGACCCCCCAGTCCTGGGTGGGGGACACTGTGAGGACCCCCCCCAGGCCTGGGGACACCGTGGGGCTCCCCTAACCCTGTGGGGGGTCCCTACCACGCCCTGTCCCCAGTGTCCTCCCCAGGGTTGACCCACGCCCTCTCCCCCCCGCAGTCCAAAGCCCATTAACAGAGGGGTCACCGGGGGCCCCCCTGTGTCCTCCCCACCGGGAAATGCCAGAAAACCGATGAAGGGGGAAAAAATCCCAAGGAAACACGAAGGAAAATCCCAGACTTCCAGAAAATACCTCAAAACTCTCAGTTCTGTTCTCTTGCTGCTAAACCAGCCCCAGGAGGGGGGGGCGGCACTGGAGACCCCCCTGGACCTCCCGGGGCCCCCCCGGCCGTGGATATTTATAAGAAACGGTTGTTGCTGTTTTTGTTCTTTTTGTAAAAAAACAAAGAAAGAGAAAAAAAAAAAAGACTTGTGTAGTGGGG
>JACAXG010000081.1:2519098-2575094 GCA_018881555.1 Amblyornis subalaris | reverse complement strand
TTATTGGCAGCTGTGGAGGGTTACTGGGGGGCACTGGGAACCATAGGGGGTCTTTGGGGTGCCGGGGGGCTGCAGGGCTGGGCAGGGGTTCATAAGGGTCTTCGGGAGGTTGAGGGGTCTTTGGGATGCTGTGGGTGCTGCTGGGTGGACAGGGCCCTATAAGGGTCTTTGGGGGGCTGGAAGTTGATCAGTGGTGCCGGGGGGGTCACTGGGGTGCTGGGGGGCAGTGGGGTGGGGATTAGCACGGGGCTGGCCGTGGGGATCTGCACAGAACCCCACTCCCAGCACAGCTCACAGGGGTCAGGGTCAGACAGACCCTGGAGTGGGTGCACTGGGGGTCACCAGGATGCCACCCCCTCCTCCCCCACCCCCTCGCCCCCCTCCCTCACCCCCTTGCACCCCAGATGGGGGCCAGGGAGGGCAGCAGGGCCCCCCACTCCGCCGGACCCCTCACACCAGGGCAGTCCCACAGCAGTGTCACTCTGTCCCCGACCAACCCCCCTTTCCCCAGTGAGGGCTCCCGTCTTGGGGACACCCCTTTGAGTGCCCCAAAACCGGTGAGGGTTACACAGGCACGAGGGAAACACGTTTATTTTGGCCAAGGCATCAGCGGGCAATGCCCAGTGCGGGGGGGCACGGCCGGGGGACATAGGCTGGGCTGGCACGGGGGGGGCACCCCCATTTTGGGGTGCCGGAGCCCCCGGAGTCCCACCCCCGGCGGGGGAGGGGGCTCTGCTTGTGGCTGTGGGTTGCAGGGGGGATGAGGAGGGTGTTGGGGATGCCCCGGGGGGGTGACACACCCGCGGTGTCCCCCTGGGGGTGGCACATGCTCCCCGGGGGACTCATGCTTGGCCATGCACATGCCGAGGGGGGCAGGGGGAAATGGGGGGGCCCGGGGCCGCGGGGAGGGGGGGTCTGCCCGGTGCTGCCATCCCTGGGGGCTCACGGCTGCCACTGTCACTGTCCCTCAGTCCTCCGATGCCTGGTGGGGCCAGTGTCCCCAGTCTGTGGCCACATCGTCCCCACGGAGCCTTGTCCCTGTGGCCCTGCGGTGACCTCGGCGGGCGTCAGCAGCGATGCTCAGTCCTGAGGGGCAATGGTGGGACCCCCAAAAACTGGGGACACGGTGGTGGGGGTCTGGTCATCCCTCCTGCCCGGGGACAGGTCACAGCAGGACACTGTCCCCGTGGTGTGTCCCCTCACAGCCTTGTCCATTGCAGTCCCACGGTGACCTCGGCAGGGGCCAGGGACGATGCTCAGTCCTGAGAGGTGACGGTGGGATCCCCAAAAGCTGGGGACACAGTGGTGGGGGCCCGGCCACCCCTCCTGCCTGGGGACAGCTCGCAGTGGCAGTGAGGACATGGGCTGTCCCTGGGGACTGTCCCCACGGTGTGTCCCCTCACACCCTTGTCCTCTGCAGTCCCTCAGTGATCTCGGCAGGAGCCAGGGATGATGCTCAGTCCTGGGGTTGATGGTGGGACCCCCAAAAGCTGGGGACATGGTGGTGGAGGTCCAGCCACCCCTCCTGCCCAGAGACAGGTCATAGCAGGGGACTGTCCCCACGGTGTGTGTCCCTTCACATCTTTGTCCCTTGTGGTCCTGTAGTGACCTCAGTGGGGGCCAGCTGTGATGCTCCATCCTGGGGGCACTGGTGTGTGTGACACCCCCCAAGCTGGGGACACGGCAGTGGGGGTCACACAGCCACCCCTTCTGCCCATGGCACGTCCATGGGAACGGGTCACAGCAGCGGCAGGAACACAGGGTGTCCCGGGGGACTGTCCCCACGGTGTGTCCCCTCACACCCTTGTCCCTCACGGTCCCTCAGTGATCTCGATGGGGGTCAGGGATGATGCTCAGTCCTGGAGGGTGATGGTCGGACCCCCTCCAAGCTGGGGACATGGCGGGGGGGGTCCGGCCACCCCTCCTGCCTGGGGACAGCTCACAGTGGGGAACTGTCCCCGTGGTGTGTCCCTTCACATCCTTGTCCCTCACTGTCCCATGGTGACAGTGACCTCAGCGGGGGCCAGCAGCAATGCTCAGTCCTGGGGTGTGATGGTGTGACCCCCCAAGCTGGGGACACGGCTGTGGGGATCTGGCCACCCCTCCTGGCCGGGGACAGCTCGCAGTGGTGGTGGGGACATGGGGTGTCCCTGGGGACTGTCCCCACAGTGCCCCCTCACACCACGATGGGTGTGTCGGAGAAGACGGAACTCACCGAGTCCGGGTCCGACACCTTCCTCTGCGCCTTGGGGCCCTGCCGGGGGGGCGCTGGGGGGCTCCCCCCCCCCTTGAACCGGCCGTTCTGCCCCGTGCTGGCGCCGGAGGCGGCGCGGGACCCACAGGGCTCCCCGGTGCCCCCGGCGTGGTTCGGGGTGGTGCTGAGCACCGAGGAGTTGATGCTGTCGTCGCGCGGCGCCGGCGGCTTCTCGGCGCCCCGGCAGCAGCAGCAGCGGCACGGGGTGAGGTACAGGTAGATGAGCACGAGCACCACGCTCAGGATGCAGCCCACCAGTGTGGTGTAGGCCGTGTTCAGGGTGTCGTGGGGGCCGTGCAGGGTGAAGTTGTGCACCAGCAGCTCCACGTAGAGGGTCTCGTTGAGGAGGGGCCCAGCCACCCAGCAGGCGTAAGTGCCGGCGTCCTCGGGGCGCAGCGCCCGCAGCTGCAGGCTGCCGTTGGCCAGCAGGGCCACGCTGCCGTTGCCTTCGTCCCCCAGCACGCGCTCCCCGCCCGGCATCACCCAGTGCCGGCTGCGCACGCCCTGCCAGCGGCTGTCGCAGGCCAGCGTCACGCTGTCCCCGAGGTGCGCCTCCAGCACGGCCTCCTGCGCCTTGCTGCAGTTGAGCGGCTGCCGGCCGTCCAGCTCCAGGATCTCGACAAGAACGCTCGTTCCGGGCGGGGTGCAGCGCAGCTCGCTCTTGAAGTCCACCACGGCGCTGAGGTGGCGGTGGCGGCCGCGGTCCAGCAGCTGGAAGAGCGGGCAGTCGCAGGCCAGCGGGTTGTTGTGCAGGTAGAGGCGGTCGCGCAGCCAGGCGGGCAGCGCCTGCAGCTCCCCCGCGGGCACGCTCCGCAGCCGGTTGGCCGACAGGTCCAGCAGCGCCAGCTGCGGCAGCCGCGTGCCCTCGCGGAGCAGCTCCAGCGGGAAGCGGGCGATGCGGTTCTGCCCCAGGTAGAGCTTGCGCAGCCGGCCCAGGTTCTCGAAGGCCGTGCGATCCACCGTGGCGATCTCGTTGTTGTACAGCAGCAGCACCTCCAGCTCGCCCAGGTCGCTGAACAGGTTCTCGTCCAGCGTGCGCAGGCGGTTGGAGGACAGGTCGAGGTGGCGCAGGCGCGGCACGTGGACGAAGGCCTCGGTGGACACGAAGGCCAGCCCGTTGTGGCTCAGCAGCAGCGCGTGCAGGTGCGGCAGCCGCGCCGGCGCCCAGTCCGCGCGCAGCCGCGTCACGTTGTTGTGGCTCAGGTCCAGCACGGCGGCGAAGCGTGGCAGCGGCGCCGGCACCGCGCTCAGGTTGGCCTGCGAGCAGCTCAGCAGGTTGGAGGCGCAGATGCAGCGCGGGGGGCAGCTCCCGCCCACAGCCCCCCGCAGGGACAGCAGGGACAGCACCAGCAGCAGGGACAGCGGCCCCATGGGCACGCGCGCGGCCGCACACGGGCGATGGAACGGTGGCATGGCCGGGACAGGCGGCGGGGAGAGCGGAGGGCACGAGGGGGCTTCAGTCACACGGTGTCAGGATGTGGAGTGGCTCGGTCACCCAGTGCCACGGCACAGGGTGGCTTCAGTCACACAGTGTCACAGGCACAGGGCTCAGGGCTCACCCAGTGTTACGGTCCAGGGTGGCTTTGGTCACCCGGTCAGTATCACAGCGTGTGCCAGGCTGATCGATCCCCCAGTGTCACAGTCCAGGGTGGCTTCAGTCACACGGTGTCACGGCAGGCACCGGGTTTGGCGCTCACCCAGTGTCATGGTGCAAAGTGGCTTGGTCATTTGGTGTCACAGTCCGAGGTGGCTTCGGTCACCCAGTGTCACAGCAGGTGCCAGGCTGGTTGATCACTTGGTGTCACAGTCCAGGGTGGCTTTGGTCTGATGGTGTCACAGCACGTGCCAGGCTCAGGGCTCACCCAAGTGTCACGGTACAGGGTGGTTTGGTCACCCAGTGTCACAGCATACGCCGGGCTCAGGGCTCACACAATGTCACAGTCCAGAGTGGCTTCAGTCACGTGGTGTCACGGTGTCATGGCAGGTGCCGGGCTCGGGGCTCCCCCAGTGTCACGGTGCAGGGTGGCTTCAGTCACTTGGTGTCACAGTCCAGGGTGGCTTGGTCACCCAGTGGTGCAGAAGAGGGTGGCTTTGTCACCCAGTGTCACAGCATGTGCCAGGCTGGTTACCCACCTGGTGTCACAGTCAAAGATGGCTTCAGTCACACGGTGGCATGGCATGCTCTGGGCTCAGGGCTCACCGGTGTCACAGCCCATGCCAGTCTGGTGCTCACCTGGTGTCACGGTGTGGGGTGCTTGGTCACTTGGTGTCACAATCCAGGGTGGTCACCCAGTGGTGCAGAGTGGGGTGGCTTTGTCAGTCGGTCTCACAGTGCAGGGTGGCTGGGGTCGCCCAGTGTCACAGCATGGGGTGGCTCTGGTCACCCAGTGTCACGGCAGGCATCGGGCTCGCTGCTCACTCGACGTCACGGTGCGGGGTGGCTTTGTCACGGGCGTCACGGCGCTGGGGGCGGCTGTCACCAAGCCACATGGCGTGGCGCCCGGTGTCACTGCCTGGGGTAGCCGTGGTCCCCTGGTGTGACGACACGGAGTGGCTTTGTCCCCCGGTGGTCCCTCGGTGTCATGGCTTGGGAGGGTTCGGTCCGCTGGTGTCACAGCGTGTCCCTGGGTCACTGCCCAGGTCACGGTGTGGGGTGGCTCCGTCCCCGCTGTCACGACATGTCCCCACTGTCACGGCCCACCCGGGGCGGGTCTGGCCCGAGGGCTCCCGCCTGTTCCCCCTGGCCCGGACCCTCCCGCCCCCCCGGTCCCGGCCGTACTGCGGACGAAGCCGGCGGAGGATGCTCGGGCCCCCCTCCCGTCCTCCCGGGGCGTTACCGGGGCTGGGCTCCGGCCTGGATCGGGGATCGGGTCGGGGCGTTAGCGGGCCCGGTGTGGCGGAGACCAGGCAGGGCCGGACTCGGACGAACAGAACCGAACAGAGCCGAGCGGAACCGAACCGAGCCGAGAGAAGCCGAACCGAGCCGAGAGAAGCCGACCAGGGCTGAGCTGAGCCGAGCGAAGACGAAGGAAGCCAACCGGGCCGCGCCGAACCAGGCCGTGCCGAACCGGGCCGGGCCGAACCTCCCCGATCCTTCCCGAGCGCAGCCGAGTAGAGCCGAGCCTAGCCGAACGCAGCCGAGCCTAGCCGAACGCAGCCGAATGTAGCCGAGCCCAGCCGAACGCAGCCGAACGGTTCCGACCCGACCCGAGTGCAGCCGAACCGCCCCGATCCGCCCCGGGACGGGGTCTGGGGGCGGGCCCGGCGCGCACGACCCGTGCTCATTGGCTGCCGCCGCGCCGTCCTCCGCCAATGGCGGCAGCGCGCGGTTTAACCCGCCCAGCGCCGCGCGCCGCCCGCGCCGGACCCTCCGCGGAACCGAGCGGGGCCCGCCCTCAGTGCCCATCCCGGCCCCGGCCCCGGCCTCAGTGCCCACCCCGGCCCCGGCCCCGGCCCCGGCCCCGCCCTCAGTGCCCACCCCGGCCCCGGCCCCGGCCTCAGTGCCCACCCCAGCCCCAGCCCCGGGCCTCAATGCCCACCCCGGCCCCGGGCCCGGGCCTCAATGCCCACCCGAGCCCCAGCCCCGGTCCTGTACCGGCCCGGGCCTCAGTGCCCACCCCAGCCCCAGCCCCAGCCACGACCCCGGACTTGTACCGGCTCCGGCCTCATTTCCCTCCCAGCCCCAGCCCTGTGTCCGGCCCCGTCCTCATCCCTGTCTCAGCGGGTCCCCACTTGCCTCTCCATCCCTATCCCCATCCTCGTTCCTGTCCCCATCCCAGCCTTATCCCCATTCCCCTCGCCATCCCCATCTTCCTCCTCATCCCCATCCTCATGGCCCTCTTTATTCCCATCCTTATCCTGTATCCCCATCCTTATACTCATCCCCATCCCTGTCCCCATCTCCATCATCCCAATCCCATCCCTGTCGCTATCCACCATCCCTATCCTCATACTTAACTTTCCCCTATTCGTATCCTTGTTCCCATCTCTGTCCTCTGTCCCCATCGTCCCCATTCCATACATGTCCTCATTCTCATCCCCATCTCCCATTCTCATGCCCTCCCCATCCTCATTCTCATCCCCATTCTCTGTTCCCATTCCTGTCATCCCCATCCTCATCCCCATCCCCGTCCTCATTCCCATTCCCGTGTCATCCAATCCAATCTCATCCGGGCTCTCATCCCCATCCCTATACCTGTCCTCATCCTCATCCCCACCCCCCTCTCCTTCCCCAACCCCTCCATCCCCTCTCATCGCATCCCAGCCCTCACCTCCATTTCCTCCCTATCTCCTTCCCCATCCCATCCCATTTCAGCCCCAGCCTCATCTACAGTCCCAGCCCCATCCCACTCTCATCCCCACACCCAACGGCACAGCCCCACACTCCCTATTCCACCCCGAATTCCCAAACCCATCCCACAGCCCCACCCACCACCCCTTGGACAGAGGGGACCCCCCTGTCCTGGAGCCCCCCCGAGGGACACTCCTGGTGTCACAGCCCCAGCCAGCAGGGAGCCCCGCACCCCCCACTCGTGGCTCTGCTTCCTGGGAGTATTTTTAGATCCAAACATTCRTGCCGGATTTTGGGTCCAAAATTAGAGGGAAAAGAGCCGGAACAAACCGTGCTGGGATGATGCAGCTTTTTATTGCAAAGGGGGGCAGGGATTAAAAGGAACCCCTGGAACACACAATAGGTCATCCCCAGGGTGCCCCTCGCCCTGTTCCCTGCAACCTCACACTCCCCCCGGCTGGGTGCCCCCTTGATCAGACAGGGAATTTTGTCCTTGGATCGTCCTCATTTTCCCAGCTTTAATCCGGGAGCTAATCCCTGCCCAGCACCCCCCCTACACCCAGCCCCAGCCACACCCCGACATCCCCTGCCTCATGCTGGGCTTTGGGTGTCCTTGGGTGTGCCAGGGGCCCCAAGGGCAGCAGGATTGGTGCCAGGTGCATGTGGCACATGGGAGCACACACGTGTCACGCACACACACACACACACACACACACACAGGTGTGCACAGCCCAGGTACGTGTGTGCCCCCCACACGTGTGTGCACACACAGATGGGTGTGACCCCCCAGGCAGCCACAGCTGACACAAGCGTGTGCCCAGGTGTGCACATACACACACACACAGGTGAACGTGCTGGACCTGCGTGTCCAGCAAGGGCTCTGCAGATGTGCCAAGGGCTGGGGTGCTGGGGTACTGGTATCCCGGGCTGTTGGGGTACTAGGGTGTCTTGGTTCTGGGGTTTCAAGATATTGGGGTGCCAGGGTACTGAAGTATTTGGATACTGAGGTACTGGGGTGCTGGGGTGCTGGTGTGCCAGGGGCTGGGGTGCAGGGGTGCTGGGGAATGGGTATCCCAGGGTATTGGGGTACTGGAGGGCCAGAGCACTGGGCTACTGGGGTGCCAGGATGCTGGCATAGTGGGGTGCCAGGACACTGAAGTACCAGGGTGCCACTGTCCTGGGGCACAGGGGTGTTGGGTTGCTGGGGTGCCAGGGTGCTGAGGCGCTGGGGTGCCAGGGTGCTGAGGCACTGGGGTGCCAGGGCACCGGGATACCAGTGTGATGTGGTGTGGGGCACTGCGATGCCAGGGTGCTGAGGTTTTGAGGTACTGGTGTGCCAGGGTGCTGGGGTGCTGGGGTGCCAACGTATTGGGTACTGGGATGCCAGGATGTTGAGGTCCTGGGGTGCCAGTGTGCTGGGGTAGMGGGGTGCTTGGGGACTGGGGTGCTGGGGTGCCAGAGTGTCAGGGATCTGAGGTACCAGAGCGGGGTGTCCTCCATGGCAGGGTGTCTGCAGGGATTCGCTGCCCACACGAGTTCCCAGGAAAAGGGAGGGTTCCGTGCGTTCCCCCACCCTGTGGACCAGGACCCTCTCCCGTGCTCTGCTTCCGGCACAGAAGCTGCACCCGGGCACGGTGGATTCCCGCGGATCCGCGGTATTCCTGCTCCCTGGGAGCCCGCGTGCCGCTGTTCCCAGCCTTCCCGGTGCCCGGGGTCCCACCGGGAGCCGCCCGCGAGCCCCGGAATGCCGGGGTTGGTTCATCCGAGGTCCCGCGTTTCTAATCTGGTTTGGACGGATTTATTTTTGGKAGCCCGTAGCCTGGCAATGGACACGTGACGCGCGGGGACTCGCGTCACCCGCGGACCACTCGTCACCCCCCATCCCGGGAATGGGATCTAGTGGCCACGCACCYCACCCGGGCACCCGCGGCACGGGGGCCAGGGCACTGCGCGGGGAAAGTTCGCGGCCCGAGCAGGATTTTGGGGGGATGGAAAAGAAGGGCACCCCTCCCTGGAAGGGAATGGCTGCGTCCTGGGAAAACTGAGGCACGGGGCACGGCGGGAGGGGGGGCACTGCCCCCACCCCATTTGCTCCATTGCTGAACTGGGAGCAAGGGAAGGGGCGCTGGGGTGGAGGTGGGCAGAGCTGGGSGGGCTCTGCGGCCCCTCTGAGGTGCCCCTCTGAGGGCACCGCCCGCACCCCCATCCCCACCCTGTGCACCCCACCGCGAATCTGCGCCCCATCGCCCCCTCCCCGCCGCTCCCCACCCCAGGGTACCTCCGCGCTACCCGCCCCGAACGCCGCCTTTCCCTCCCCCGAGGGGCTTCTCCCCCCCAGTGATGCCCCCAGCCCGTCCCCATAGCTTTTGGGGGGCAACCGGGGAAACTGAGGCACCAAGCAATAAGCGGGGCGGCACCGGGCGAGGTCCCAGCCCCCCGTCCCCCACTGTGGGGTGGGGGCAGAGCCAGGCTCCAGGCGGCTGCGACCCCCCCCATCCCGGGGGTCCCGCAGCCCAGGGGGCCCGAGGGGGCCGTTCCCGGGGTACCGTGGCGAGGCGGGCGGCACTAGGACCCAGCAGCCGGGCGGTGCGGAGCATCCCTCGCCGCAGCGGCTCCGGCCCCGAGCATCCCCCGCCGCCCCGGGGACACCCCCCAGCCCCGAGGACCCCTCCCCCAGCCGGAGCGGGGACCCCCGCCCTCTGGCCGGCTCCATGCAGACCCCCAGGGTAGGTGCCGCGGCCGAGCAGCCCCGCCGGGGCGATGGCCTGGGGAGGGGGGAGGGATGCTGGGGAGGTGGGGGGGAGTTCCCCGGAGGCGGCAGGGGGGTCCCCAACCCGTGACATCGCCCCGAGGCGCTGGGCGAGGGAGGTGGGCGGTGAGAAGGGGAGGGGGGACCCGCGGCTGCAGCCCCATTCCATCAGCATCCCTCCCTCGGGGCACAGTGGGTGCAGGGGTGGAGACCCCAGCTCCGGTGGGGAACACCCGGGGGGGCCTGGGTGGCCCCCACATCCCCTTCTTGGCCCCCCATATCCCCATGCAGGGGGGTGAGCTCGGGTGGGGGGGTCACACAAGGCCCTCGAAGCACAAGGGGTGAACCCAGGACTCGAGGGTGCTGGGCCCCYCTCCCCCTTCATTCTCAGGACCCCCACCCATCCCTGCCACCCCTTGTGATCCCCACACTCTGGGCAAAGGGCTCCACTGGGGTGGTTTGGGTTGAAACGCTGGAATTTGAGGGTTTTACTCCAGAATTGCTCGTTTTTGAGGGGAATGAGGCTTTTGGTTGGGGGAAGGGTTTGATGAARGGGGTTGTGGAGAGGGACTGGGGGTGATGGGGACTGTGTGGGGGGTCACAGCTGTGCTGAMCCCTCCCCAGGCTCTCAGGTGTCCCCCAGAGCTCTCCCCTCCTCTGATGGCTCCACCTTCCCCCAGGTGCCTGGGGGCTGTAGATGGGGCTCACAGCTGAGCTGAGACCTCCCCCCATGTCCCTCAGGGGTTGGCTGTGATCCCACCATGGCTCTCAGGGGTCCCCTCAGAGTCTCCCCCCTCTTCTGACGGTTCTACCTGCCCCCAGGTACCTGTGGGCTGCAGATGGGGGTCCAGCTCAGCTCTCAGGGGTCCCCCCAGGGTTGTGCCCCCCTGTGACAGCTTCGCCTTCCCCCCAGCACAGCTGTGACCCCTGCCATGGCTGTCAGAGTTCACCTGTGAGCCCACCCGGGCTCCCAGGGGTCCTCCAAGGGTCTCCCCTCCATGACAGCTCCACCTTCCCCCCAGGTATCTCGGGGGCTGCAACTGGGAATCCGGCTCAGCTCTCAGGGTCCTCCCAGKGCCGTGCCCCCCCCGTGACAGCTCCACCTCCCCCAGGTACCGCCTCGCCGAGCAGCGGGGAGATGAGCGGGGCTGGGGGGCACCTTTGGGTTCTCTGAGTGCCACCCCCACCGCAGCGCCCACCCGCCCCCGGACCGCCAAGGATGTGACCCCCGGCGATGCCCGGCTGCACCGCGCCGGCCGCCGGGCGGGCGGCACAGGATGGAGCCCTCCCTGCCCTCCCCRTGGGGCTGGAACGGCTCTAGAGGGGGGTCCCGGCCCCCCAACAGCACCGCCGAGGCCAAGCCCAAGGACGCGGCCTCCAAGTCCGTGGGGCTGTTCTTCATGGTGCTGCTGGACCTCACGGCCATCGTGGGMAACGCCGCCGTCATGACGGTCATCGCCAAGACGCCGGCGCTGCGCAAGTTCGTCTTCGTGTTCCACCTGTGCCTGGTGGACTTCCTGGCTGCCCTCACTCTGATGCCGCTGGAGATGCTGTCGGGCTCKGCCGTGTTCGAGAGCCCGGGGCTGGGCGAGGCCGTGTGCCGCGTGTACCTGTTCCTCAGCGTGTGCCTGACCTCCATGTGCATCCTGTCCATCTCCACCGTCAACGTGGAGCGCTACTACTACGTGGTGCACCCGCTGCGCTACGAGGTGCGCATGACCGCGGGGCTGGTGGCCGGGGTGCTGGCCGGCGTGTGGCTCAAGGCCGTGGCCACCTCGCTGGTGCCCGTGCTGGGCTGGCTGTCCCCCGACCGCCCGCCGGCGCCCGGCGCCCACGGCTGCTCCTTGCAGTGGAGCCGGGGGCCGTCCTGCAAGGTCTTCGTGGTCTTCTTCGCCGCCTTCTACTTCGTCCTGCCGCTGCTCATCATCGTCGTGGTGTACTGCGGCATGTTCAAGGTGGCGCGGGTGGCGGCCATGCACCACGGCCCGCCGCCCACCTGGCTGGAGACGCCGCGCCGGCGCTCGGCCTCGCTCAGCAGCCGCTCCACCATGGTCACCACCTCGGGGGCTCCTCGCACCACCCCGCACAGGACGTTCGGCGGGGGCAAGGCGGCCGTCGTGCTGCTGGCCGTGGGYGGCCAGTTCCTCTTCTGCTGGTTGCCCTACTTCTCCTTCCAGCTGTACACGGCGCTGAGCGCTCGGCCCTTGGCCGGGCCGGCGGCCGAGACCGTGGTCACTTGGCTGGGGTTCTGCTGCTTCACCTCCAACCCCTTCTTCTACGGCTGCCTCAACCGGCAGATCCGCGGCGAGCTCGGCCGGCTCCTCACCTGCTTCTTCAAGCAGCCCCCCGAGGAGGACCTGCGGCTGCCCAGCCGCGAGGGCTCCATCGAGGAGAACTTCCTGCAGTTCCTGCAGAGCACCGGGCGCCCGCCAGAGCCCCCCAGCCCCGGGCGGGACCTGCCCCCCGTGGATTTCCGCATCCCGGGGCAGATCGAGGAGGAGGCGACGGAGGGGACGGAGTGGGGGGGCTCTGCCAAGGCGGGGCTGTAGCGTTTGGGTTTGGGGGWTTGGGGTAAATGTGGCTGCGAGGGGAGAAATTGTCACAGTGACTTGTTGAGGGGGGGACTTCGTCACCACCATGGAGGGTTGGGGGTCCCACAGCGCTCATTGGAGGCGGGGGGGGTCCTCACTGCAGCCACAGGGAATTCGGGGTCCCACAAGGCCCACTGGGGTGATGGGGTGGAGGGTCCTCGCTGCAGCCATGGAGAGTTGGGGGTCCCATGGCACTCGCTGGGGTGGGGGTGATCCTCACTGCTGTGGGGGATAGGGGTCCCACAGCACTTACTGGGGTGATGAGGTGTGGGGGGCCCTTGCTGCAGCCATGGGGGATTGAGGGTCCCATAACACTCATTGGGGTGGGGGGGTTCTTAGTGCCTTGGGGGATGGGGGGGTCCTATGATGCCCATTGGGATGTGTGGGATCTTTATTGCCATGGGGGTTTGGCAGTCCCATAGCGCTCCTTGGGGTGGGGGGGTCCCTGTCACCACAGCAGGAGATTGGGGGTCCCACGACTCTTGCTGGTGTGTGGGGGGTCCTTACAGCCGGAGGGGATTGCGGGTCCCACGATGCCCACTGGGGTGTGGGAGGGTCCTCACTGCTGCCATTACAGGGGACTGGGGGGGGTCCCACGGCACTCGTTGGGTTGATGGGGTGGGGGGTCCTCCCTGCAGGCACTACGGGGATCGGGGGTCCCGGGGCACCACCAGTGTTGGCAGCTGGGGGTGATATGCCGTGGGATAAGAGCGGGGCGCTCGGGTTTGGGGTGTCCCCAGGAGGAGTCTCCATGCCCACCACCCTCTTGTGGCCCCTGTACCGCCAGGGAGAGCAGGAGAGCGGGGGTCGCCTGCGGAGGGGGTCCCCTCCATCCTTCATTGCCCTGAGACCCTTCCCCCGCCCCCCAGGCCTGCTCCCATTCCCCTGGTCTGGCCCTCGGGGGGTGCGGGACCTGGCCCCTCACCATGAGGGCGGGCGGGGGTCTGAGGGGCTGGGGCTACCGCGGCCTCCACCGGCCCCCGCGAGGACTACAACTCCCATCATGCCCCGCTGCACCGAGGCGGAAGTGGCTTTTTCCCCATGAGGTCGCACTCTAACGAGGCAGAGGTAAATGATTTCTCCCATCATGCCTCACTCTACCGAGGCGGAAGTAAACCCCTCTTTTCCCATCACACTCCGCTCTAACGTGGCGGAAGTTGGTGTTTTCTCCCATCATGCCCCGCTCTACCGAGGCGGAAGTACCGCCCGCCTACCAATCCAGGCCCGCGGGACTTCATTTCCCGGCGTGCCCTACGGCGCGGGACCGGAAATCCGGCGCCGCCTCAGGAGCCGCCCGGGCCGAGGCAGCTCCGGCCCCGCTCCCGATCCCGGCCCCGATCCCCATCCCGCTCCCGGTCCCGGCCCCTCCGCCCCCGGCCGCCCGGCCGCCCCCGCCGCCGCCATGGGGTGCACGCTGAGCGCCGAGGATAAGGCGGCGGTGGAGAGGAGTAAAATGATCGACCGCAACCTGCGGGAAGACGGCGAGAAGGCGGCCAAGGAGGTGAAGCTGCTGCTGCTCGGTGAGAGGGGCCGGCGGGAGAGGGGAATGGGGGTCTCCGCTCTCAGGAAGGGGCTTGAGAATAGGGAAATGGGAGTCCCTGGAGGGGCTGAAGAGGGTCCCGGGTGGTCCCTGGAGGGGCTGAAGCAGGTCCCGAGGGGTCCCTGGAGGGGCTGGTGAAGGTCCCGAGGGGTCCTTGGGAGGGGTGAGGAGGGTCGCGAGGGATCCCCGGTCCCCTTCCGAGGGAGAGGCCATGGCTTATCCCAGCCCTGTTGGGGGCGAGGGGGTTCTGAGCTGTCCTGGGATGCGGCTCTTGGGCTTTTCCCGATGGAATGTCTCCTCCGTGTCCCGATGGATGTTCCCAGTGCTCCCTTCTGGCTGCTCGGAAGGGGCGCGGTCCCTTCCCGGTGGTATTGAACCGAGGCTGGGAGAGGAACGTCTCATCCCGCGGGTCCGGGCTGGGAAGGGAGGGAATGCTGGGGATGGAATTAAATTCCCAGTCAGAGAGTGGGGGAGAACGGCTGCGGGTGCCCTTGCGTTTGGGACCAGCGGAGGTGGGAGGTCCTGGGGGGTTCGGTGCATGGGGACAGGAGGTGTCATTTCTCTGCCTTTTGGCTTTTTCCCGGGATTTGGGAAGAGCTGGATGGAGGATTTCCCTTTGGGAAGAGCGGCAGATTTCCTTTAGCGGAGTTTAGCTGTGTTTGATCTGTGTTTTGGAGTTCTTGGGAGTGATGATGGGAGCTCAGAGGAGGCACAAACTGCCCTCCCTGAAGGCTGGGGGAGCAGATTGAGGTGAGATATTGGGCAGAAATTGGATACTGGGGAGAAATCCCTCTTTGTAAGGGTGGTGAGGCCCTGGTACAGGCTGCCAGAGAAGCTGTGGCTGCCCCATCCGTGCAAGTGTCCAAGGCCAGGTTGGACAGGGCTTGGAGCAAGCTGGGATAGTGGAAGGTGTCCCTTCCCATGGCAGGGGGTGGAGTGATATGAGTTTTAAGGTCCCTTCCTAGCCAAACCATTCTGGGATTCCGTGATTCTGGGTCCTCTCTGCTCTGGAGTCAGGCTGGGAGAGCTGGGAATGTTCAGGCTGAAGAAGAGAAGGCTCCAGGGAGATCTTAGAGCCCCTTCCAGGGCCTAAAGGGGCTCCAGGAGAGCCTCCAGAGAGGGACTTTGGACAAGGGCCTGGAGGGACAGGACAAGGGGGAATGGCTTCCCACTGCCAGAGGACAGGGTTAGATGGGATATTGGGAAGGAATTGTTCCTTGTGAGGGTGGTGAGGCCCTGGCACAGGTTGCCTGGAGAAGCTGTGGCTGCCCCATCCCTGGAAGTGTCCAAGGCCAGGTTGGACAGGGCTTGGAGCAAGCTGGGATAGTGGAAGTTGTCCCTGCCTATGGGAGGGCTGGAATGGGATGAGCTTCCAGTCCAATCCAGTCTGGGGTTCTGGAATTCTGTTCAAATCCTCACATTTTATGAGCATCACTCGGGGCTGATGAACCATCTGCCCATGTTGGTCTCTCTTTTCAAGGTCTTGCTGTATATTTTTGGTTATCCTGATTTCTCCATCTCGGAGGAGCCAGATGGAGGCTGTGAGGATCCGAACAGCAGCGCTGAGTGGATCCTGTTAGAGCAGGATGTGTTAAGGAACCATCCTGCTCCAGGAATCCTTTTTTCTTTCCCATTTAGCCCATTTTCCTTGCTCCCTGCCGGAGCTGCTCCAAGCTTTGCACCTGGTGTGTCCGTGGAAAAGCTCTTGGCTGTGTGTCAGGAGAATCCTTTGTTCTCCAGGTGTTTGTTTTGGTGTTAATAAGCAACACTTGCACATTCCCTGGCTGGAATAATTCTTTCCTCATATTTTTGTATGACATTTTTTTCCAAGGCACTGAGGGACTTTGAGGCTGAGATTGGTCTCTTCAGCAAACATGGAATGGGAGGAGTATCCCAAAAATCATACAATAATCAGTTGGAATGTGTTAAAAACAAGGTGAGGCTTTGAAACTCGGAGCAGCAGCTGATTTTAGGTCACTGTTGGCTTTGGATGCTGGGAAAACTCCTGCATTTCCTGGTATGTCTTTGGGTGAGGAGCTTTTTAGGAGTAATTGGAATGTTGATCTGGATCCACCTCTGAATCTACCTCATCCCAGGTCAGGTTAGCACCTGCCTGTCACCTGCAAATCTCTCTCAGATATTTCCTGGTTTTAAAACTGAGTGTGGTGATTCCTGGGAATTCCAGTGAATGCTGGAATCTCCCCACGCACATCCTTCTTGACGTACAGGTAAAGCAGAACAGAGAATTCCTGGTAGAAATGATCTGCAGTGGGAACAAACATCCTTTCAATGAGGCACTAGAAGCCGATGGAAAAATCCATGGATTTTTCCATTGTTTGAGGAAGGGTTTTTTTATCCCGTATAAAATTGCCTGGATCCGCAGGGTCTCGTGTCGTTCCCTGAGTGGTTTCTGCCCCTCTCAGAGAGGGTTGGTGAGAAAGGAATGGATTTTTCTTGAAGTTTGGAGTCTACACGTCCTTCCCTGCTCCGTTAGAAGAGCTGCCCCAGTTTGGGATCTGCAGGGTTGTGATGGGTAAGGAAAGGGAGAGTGCCTGTGGAGAGGGAGCTGGATCCTTCCCAGCTGGGCTGTGAGGGGGCTGGGAAGGCATGGATGGACCCAGAATCTGCAGGGTGGGAAGAGGAGAGGGAGGAGAAGGCAAATACAGTGAAATTTGGGAGAGGAGAAGAAGTGAAATACAGCCTAAATCAGGAGATTCGGGAGAGGAATCAAATCAAAATCGGGAGATATTTGGGAGAGGAAGAGGAAGTAAAATACACCTGAAATGAGGGAGTTTGGGAAGAGCAGAGGGAGAGGAAGGTAAATACGCTCGGGAGGTTTGGGAAGAAAAGAGGAAGTAAAATACAGCCAAAATCAGGAAATTTGGGAGAGGAGAGCAAGAAGGCGGCAAATATACCCAAAACCAGGAGATTTGGGAGAAGAGAGGAAAGCAAATACAGCTAAATTTGGGAGATCTGGGAGAAGAGAGGGAAAGGAAGTCAAATGAACCTGAAAACAGGAGATTTGGGAAGAGAAGAGSAAGGCAAATACAGCCAAAATTGGAAGATCTGAGAGATCTTCCAGATTGAGGAGAGGAAAGGAAGTCAAATACCCCAAAAATCAGGAGATTTGGGAGAGGACAGGAAGTCAGAAATCCCAAAATCAGAGTTTGGGTGTGTTTTCCTTCCTCTCCTCCATAACCATCAGCTTCTCTTGAGCAGGGGAGGAAGGAGAGAGAATTCCAGTTGTGTTCCCTTCTCCCAGGATCTTTGGCTTGATTCTTTCAGCACCTTCCACCCGGGACAGGGTTCGGATGCTGGAGAAGGTGGCCCCAGCACCTGGATAACTGCAGGATTGCTGGGACAATGTTAATCCTGGCGCTGTTCCTGGCAGCTTCTCCACAGGGATTTCAAGTCCCTCCATTGTGTTTCCCTTTCACGACTCCGAAGTTTGTTGAGCAATTCCAAGTTTTGGGGATATTTTATAAAACAAATGAAACCTGAGTATTGAATAACAGCTGACCCTGGTTGTTCCAGCCCTGTGGGATGCAATTATTATTCCGTGGTGGAATGCCACCGGCAGCTCCACTGGAATTGGTGCTGGCATGGTTGGAGTGACGGCAACCGTGGGTTCGCTCTCTGGAACATCAGCCAGAGCTCCTGGGAGGCTGGGAATGAGCTTGGAATGGTCCAGGAGCCCTCGCTGCCATTTCTCTCCTGCTTGCCCCAGGAAAAGGCTCCTCGGCAGGCACAGGCACAGCTCTGCTGACGTGGAAACCTGGCAGATTTTTCCAGTTGGGATGAGCAGCCAAATGGAGGAGGGTGCAGGAGCCCTTCCTGGTTGGGTTGGGAGCTAACCCAGATCCTTTGCTCCATTCCCAGTGCCTGGCATGTTGTTCTGGGCCGTGTCTCGGGGCTTTTTGTGACCCCCAGTGGTAAAGCTGGATTCCAGAGTTGTCCCATTCCCAAATCCCTGTGTGAATGGCRTTTTTGTGGCTCTGGCTCTGTGGATGCATCAACATTGGACTGTTTTTGCCCAAAACACCCTGTTATCCAGCCTGGACAGCTTCCCTGGCTTTGGATACTGTGCATAATTACATTGAAGCGGTTCTGCTAATTAATGCAAAAATAATTAAAAGCATAAGTTTGTTTTAAAATAACCTTAATTTGCATAACTCACTCCGCTGTTCCAGGAGCCCTCGGCTTTTTCCCGACCCTGATTTTCCCCACCTTTTTTCTTTCCTGAATTCCCCAAAGCTTCCTCAGCACTGGTTTGGTTGTGTTTTGGTTTAAGGTAGGGAAAGTGTTTTCTGGGGATGCAGATCCAGGCAGAGCTGGTGCTGCAGTTAATGATATCCTTAATTAAAGGGGCTTTTCTTGGAGTGCAGCAGCTGTGCCAGGGATCCCTATTCCAGAGGATCCATGTGGGGCTCAGACCTGGCTACTCCTCGGCTCTGGAGCTACTGAACGCCCGTGGAATGGGGACATGAAGCTCTGTGGTGGGGTGTCGGTCTCCAGGTGTTGTCCCAGCAGTGGCTGCTGCTCCAAGTGTCCTTCCTTGTGGGATCTGATGTAGGAATCCTGCTGGGAAAGCTGCAGGGAGCTGTTGTTCCTCTGGTTTTGGAGGTATCCGGATCTCCTGGAGGTTCCTGGTGACTCATGGCCATGGGAAGATTCTCCTCACACAGTTCACAGGGGCCTGGCTTGGGCCAAATTGCACCAGGGAAGGTTTAGGTTGGATATCAGGGAAAATTTCTTCATGGCAAAGGTTGTCCTGCCCTGGCACGGGCTGCCCAGGGCAGTGGTGGAGTCTCCATCCCTGGAAATGTTCAAAAAACATGTGGATATGGCACTTGGGACATGGATTAGGGGCRGACACTGCAGTGCTGGGACTCGATGATCTCAGGGGGCTTTTCCAGCCTTAGCARTTCCAYGATTATAGTTMATTTGATAGCAGGTCAGATCTCTTTGAAGACGCAGCTCTTCTCTGGGCTTTGAGCTCTGTGGAGGTCTTTCCACAGCTGCACTGGAGGCTGGAATTTCCCTGTCCTCAGGTGTTGGAGCCGCAGCTTCCAGCTGTGTTTTCTCACCTTTCCATTGGGTCTCTGTGTACCTTCCACTTGGTTTTCTGTCCTGCCCTTTTCCCACCAAAACCAGAAGCAGGGCAGGCAAAATGCTCCTTATCTCCAGAGCCATCATTCTCCAGAGTGCCTGAACCCCTGGAGTTTTTCAGGAATCAGCCATGATTTATTTAATCTCCTCGAAAAGAGGTTTTGTTCCACCAGGGTCAAACTCCCACTTTTCTGCACAATGCCATTATCCAGCTGTGGGATGGGAATTCTTCCGTCCCGTGGSTCATGTGTACATCATGGGCTCGTGTCAGGACATGTGGGTGAGTGTCCATGGCCAGCACTGGGATTTGGGGATGGACAATTTCCAGCAGACAGCTTGGCTGAGGAATGGGGATGCCATCTATCCTCCAAGAGCCCTCTGGATACGGTTCAAATTTCATTAARTTCTGAGGCAGAGCATTGAAATAACTTTTCTTGGAAGAGCAGAGGGAGCTGCGAAGAGGAATTTTTTAATTAGATCGTGGATCTAATCTTCTGGAACTTTGGAGTGCGTGGAGCTGTGCCCACCCCTCCTGGGATACGTTGGGCACTTGTTTCCTAAAGAAGTGGGATTGAGAAATGGTCTTTTAATGACATAAATGGTGTTTGGAGCTGAAATGAGGGACAGATGCTGATTATTTTTCCAGCACGCTCTTTGTGGTGATCCCTGTGCTGTCCCCTTTGTTCCCGGGGATCCGATGCCCGGCTCTTGTTTCATGTTTTCTCAGTTGGTGTTTGGTCACTTCAGTGCCTCCTTTAACCTTCTCTGGTTACCAGGGTGGTACTGCCTGGGTCAGCTTTAAAAACAAACACCGGGAATGCTGGGACACAAGTTCGGCCTCCTGGAGCTCCGTGCTTTGGGGTCTCCATCTCCCGCAAGCTCCCGGTGTTTGGGGAATGAGCTTTTCCCTCAGCAGGAGCTGCTGGGCAGGCACRGATCAGCTGCATGTTTGGAACAGCTCAGGATTGTTGTCCCTGCAGGAAATTCAGTGGATGTTTGGCTTTTAAAAACAGGCCCAGCACAAGATGACACTTGATAATCAGGAACACTTTTCCAATAATCAGGAAAATGTTTCCAAGCCCGGCTCTTCCCACTGTTCCCTCCCTTTCCAAGTTATCTGTTGCTTTCTCATCCAACTCCSATTTCTCAGGCCTTGCTTGGCTGTTTCTCTGCTGTTGCCACCCAGACTTAGGTCCAAACACAGCAGACGTGGCCTTTTTATCCCACATCTCCAAGCACATCCGTTTATCATGAAATCCTGGAATGGTTTGAGTTGGAAGGGACCTTAAAGCTCGTCTCATTCCGCGGGCAGGGACACTTTCCACTTGCCCAGGCTGCTCCAAGCCCCATCCAGCTTGGTCTTGGACGCTTCCAGGGATGGGGTAGGCAGAGCTTCTCTGGACAACCTGTGCCAGGGCCTCCCCACCCTCACAGGGAGGAATTCCTTCCCAATATCCCATCTAACCCTGCYCTCTGGCAGTGGGAAGCCATTCCCCCTTGTCTTGTCGCTCCATCCCTTGTCCAAAGTCCCTCTCCAGCTCTCCTGGAGCACATTTAGGTTCTGGAAGGGGCCCTAAGGTTTCCATCCTGGAAGTGTTCCAGGCCAGGTTGGACRGGGCTTGGAGCACCCTGGTGTAGTGGAAGGTGTCCCTGCCCCTGGCARGGGGTGGAATGGGATGAGCTTTACAGTCCCTCACAACGCAAACCATTCCATGATTCTGTAATCCCCTAAGTGTGTGGATAAGGAGCTGTCGGGATCAGGGGGTGCCCAGGAGGCCGGAGATGCTGGTTTGATCTTCGGCCAAGAGCCACACGAGGCCTCTCCGTGGGGGTCTCCAGCCATGCTGCTCAACAACAGCCACAATTCCTTCAAAACACTCCTGRGGGAGATCAAAGAGCTGGAAAAACAACTGCAAATCCGAGGTCTGGGCTGGATCTGCGCTCATCCAGGATCCCAGGATGATTTGGGCTGGGAGGGGTTTTAAAGCCCCTCCAGTTCCAAACCTGTGCCATGGGCAGGGACACCTTCCACTATCCCAGGGTGCTCCAAGCCCCATCCAGCCTGGCCTTGGACACTTCCAGGGATGCAGCAGAGGGGTGTTTTCCTGAATAGGATGAGGTGTTTGCTGCTGATTTGGGGCTATTTCAGCAACTCCTTAAGGGATTTCTCAGAGCCATCAGTGGTCACTCAGGTCTGGGTGCGGAGGAGAGGCGCGGGTTCCTCCAGCCTGGTGTTTCCCAGGAATGGTGCAGAATTCCTGGAGATATTTCAACTTTCTGAATGGTCATGTGATGTTTTTAAGCTTTAAGGTAATTGTTACATGGTCAAAGCCTTTAATTAAACCAGGGTTGAGGCTCCAACAGTTTCAAGGCAAAAAGGAAAATCCCTCTGCTCTGGAGCCAGGTTGGGAGAGCTGGGAATGCTCAGCCTGGAGAAGAGAAGGATCCAGGGAGACCTTAGAGTTCCTTCCTGTGTCTAAAGGGGCTCCAGGAGAGCTGGAGAGGGATTTTGGACAGGGGCCTGGAGTGCAGGACAAGGGGGCAATGGCTTCCCAGTGCCAGAGGGCAGGGTTAGGTGGGATATTTGGAAGGAATTGTTTCCTGTGAGGATGGGGAGGCYCTGGCACAGGTTGCCCAGAGAAACTGTGGCTGCCCCTGGAAGTGTCCAAGGTGAGRTTGGATGGGGCTTGGAGCACCCTGGGATAGTGGAAGGTGTCCCTGCCCATGGCAGGGGTGGGACTGGATGGGATTTARGGTCCCTTCCAACTCAAACCATTCCAAGATTCCTTCTATGATTCCAAATCTTGCRTTGAGGCTGCTGCTCTGCCTGTACATCTTCCCGGTACGTTTTGGTGGGAAAAGCCCATGTGCTCCAGCAGGCCTGGCAGTGCTTGGAATTTCACTGCAGTGATCCCAGGGCTCRTGTTGCTTCTGTTTTCAAAATGCTGTTCCTTATCCAAGCCTCCGTTTTTATTTCCTCTGGAGGCAGTGACAGCCTCAAGTGCTTTATCCTGTCCCATTGGCTCCTGTTCCCTCTGGAGTGAGGCTGTAGCCAGCCCACRTGCTGGGTTTTATTTGAATATATTGTTTTTCCCATTATTCCTGTGGAAGTAGAAGTGTCAGCCTAATCTCTCCTGGTTCCTGTTGACTTTTCCAACAATATTTTTCAAGCCTGGTGGTACAACACTGCTTCTCCTTTCTCCAGTGTTTCTCCCCTTTTCCCGATGCCCAGTGCAGCTCCCTTGCTGCACRTGATTCTGTGGCATCCAAGAGTTTTCTAGGTATCCGTTGAAATAAAAAACCTYGACGAGGGAATATGGGATCAATGTTATCAGGGATGGCAGCTCGCCCTTGCTTAGGAATCTAGGAAGGTGAGGGTGTTGGGATTTGCATTCCACATGGTGAGGCTGGAAGGAGGGAAGCGGCGAAGAGGATGAGGATTTGATAGTTCAGCTTTCCCCAAATGTGGTTGTACAGACCCACAGGGATGCCAGGGGCTGTCAGGGAGATATTCCATGTGGAATACAATCCAGGAATGCAATCCCCTCCAAGGGGAGGTGTCCATGTTCCTCGTGGCATGGGATGTGGAATGAATGTTAACTAAAGGAAACATCTGTTTATCAGGGAGATATCCATTGGGATTTATGGTGATTTGAGCAGCTCCTGCTCCACACTTCCAATGGCTCTAAAGCCGTCGGATATTTTTGGACCTGGACTCCTCCCAACTTGGTTGTGCTGTTGTTTTGGCCCCTTTCAGCCTGTCCAAGGGGAGCTGGTTCCATTTGGGATTTGGGAGCAGTGACCACAGCGAGGTGATCCGGCATTGCTTCCAACCTGCTCCTCCCATGGAGGGTCCTGTCACRTTCCCAGGTCTGTAACTCACCCCTGGAGCTTCAAGTGAACACCTGGGGTTATTCCCGAGCTGTTTAACAGGGGATGTTGGAAACGCTGAGAAATCCCCCTGGATTTGGGAGCTCACCGGGGGTTGCAGCACCTCAGGAATRGGCTGGTGGAGTTCCTGCCAAATCCCTGTGGAGTTTCTGAACCGACCTGGGCTGTTGCTGCAGTTCCAAGCCACACACTCATGTCAGGCCCTTCAGTTTTATCTTCCTCACTTGTACTTTAATGGATTTTCCGGGTGCATCCCTGCTCTGTCCCTGGAAGGATTTGTTTCGGCAGTGACCTAGTTTCTCTTCAGAAACTTGCAGATGTTCCAGGGCTTTTTACCTTAATTGTGTGTGTGGAATTCCTTTCCTGAAGTACAGTTTAATGCAGTTTTGATACAACTTTAGGGAAAAAAGCACTGAAAATTATATTTTTAGGACCTTCTGGAGGAGGGAACTGGATGCTTGTGTCTGGAAGGTGTAGGGAGTCTGACCTACCACCSTGGAGAATTTTTATAGCAAAAATCCAGGATTCTGTGGACCTGGAATTCCCAGTCCAAGCTGTGTTTTGTTGCTCTCTTCCCTGTAATCTCCAACGCGTGGCCATGCCAAGGTGCTTGGCTTCCYAGCTGCTGCTCCAGGAAATCCTCCAGCTTCCTTGCGGGAAGTGCTTGGATGATAATTTCCCCCCTTTGTACCCTTTGCTTTCCCAGGGCCAGCACTGATACAGCTGGAAAGCTGYTCCAATTCCCCCTTCTGCTCTGGAGGGAGAAGGGATCTGGCTGTAGGAAGTTGTACAGGGATTGCCACCCTTGGAGATGGAATTCCTGCTATTACGTGCTGAGCTTTTTCCCTGGGCGCTTGGGATGTTACTGGGATGGTTTGGGGTGTTGTTGGGATGCACTGGGTGAGCTGTGGGGGTTTTCAGGAGCCGTGATGCCTCCCGGCTCCATCTGCTTTCCAGAGGGAATAGTTGCTCGTGGAAGGATGTGTTAGAACAGGGACATTCTGTGGGAGAATCGCTGTAACAGAGGAGCTGCTCTTGGTGTCCAGGGTGGGATAAAGAGGTTCCTTACTGCTATTTTGGGAAAAGAGAAGTTAGGGCTTCTGAGGCAGTTTTTCCATGGAGTTACAACATTCACGCTGAGGTCAGCCCCAGCTCCTTGGGGCAGGACGTGATCCCTGTCTGGCCGTGCTGATGGGAGCAGGAGGGAAAGGTTTGYTTTTCCTTTGACAGGCAGAAATGTGCCAGGAACACCCTGATTTTCATGGGTTTGAACCCAGGCTCACGTCTCATGATCTTTGAGCTCCTCCTCGCTCCCCATCTAGTCCCTGCCTAGGATCTCAGAGTCGGAGGCTTTGCCTGAGGAATCTGTAAGAATTCCAGTGTAACTCTATCCACTCTTGATCTGAATTTCTAAACTGACAGTTCTAAATTGACAGCTTGCTGTCAATTAAAGCAGTATTTCAGTAGCCAGAAATTCCCATCTTTTATTCCCCTACTGGAGGATTCAGCCACACTGGGTATAAACACTTCACATCAGAGTCCCCAGAGCTGGGAACGAAGGGTGCAGGATAAAAGCTGTTTGCTGAGTTGGTCCAATATGGATCTCTTCATGCCAACACTTTCCAGTGGGTTGGAAAAAGGGGAATAGCAGCTTGTCCAGTGTGAACATCTGCAAGTGTTTAGAGAAGCATCAAAGGACACAAGTGAGACCTAGAGATGTTGAAATGGAATCCGGAAAGGAAGAGTGAAATGGGAATGATTGGCTGGAGTGGAGTGAGAGGACCTTCCAATCGTCCTGTCCCCCCCCGCCATGGGCAGGGACACCTTCCACTATCCCAGGTTGCTTCCCAGGATGGGGCAGCCACAGCTTCTCTGGGAAACCTGTGCCAGGGTCTCACCACCCTCACGGAATTTCTTCCCAATATCCCACCTAATCCTCCTTTTGTCAGTGGGGAACTGTTGCCCTGTGTCAGACTAGACATGGGCAGTGTTAATCCCTTTTTTTCCCTGGCATTGCCCGTCTCCTGGGCCCTCCCAGCAGGAGCTCCAGCATTCCATGGCAGAGCTGGAGCTGGAGGGCAGATGTTTTTCAATGAGTGTTAATGAGGTGCCTTGTCTGGGTGGCTCTTGCCTGAGAGAGAGAGAGAACCTGGAACAACAGGAAAAACTCCTTTAGGAATAACAACTCCCTACTTGGCCGTGGCTGAGGAGCCAGTTTGGGGTTGTGCGTTGGTGAGGAGAGAGTTTGGAGGATGTGGGTTCCTTCTTCCTCCCTCTGCTCATCCTTCTGAAGTGATGTGTGAGTAGCCTTGGAGAGGGGAATTCCTGCTCTGCCAAGCAGTGTTTGAGGTTGAGAGGGGAGGGGAAGGGGTTAAAGGAATCTGGTTGGAATTAGTGTTGTATGGGCACGGTGGGATCTGATGGGGCTGGTGACAGCTAGAACAGCTTGGCTGCGGCGGGAGATTATTTTGGGATAACCTAAGGAGGAAACAATGGTGAATATGATGCTGAGAAGGCAAAACCAGAGAGGTCCTGTCAAAAGTCCCTCCTCAGTCTGGATTTGGGGCTGTTTGGGGACACTGGAGATGTGAAATCGCAGCACTTGGATTCTGGGAAGGTGGAGGGTAACCGTGGGAAATAAAAACGARGATTTGTGTCCTCCCAGGGTGGAAGTGCTGAGTCCACAGAGCGTTAATGTTTTCACACCTGACCACAAACACTGAGCTGCTCTTGGAAAGCTGGGAATGTTCAACCTGGAGAAGGGAAGGATCCAGGGAGACCTGGGAGCCCTAAAGGGCCTTCAGGAGAGCTGGAGAGGGACTTTGGACAAGGGCCTGGAGGCACAGAACAAGGGGGAATGGCTTCCCACTGCCAGAGGGCAGGGATAGATGGAATATTGGGAAGGAATTCTTGGCTGTGAGGGTGGGGAGGCCCTGGCACAGGTTGTCCAGAGAAGCTGTGGCTGCCCCATCCCTGGAAGTGTCCAAGGCCAGGTTGGACGGGGCTTGGAGCAACGTGGGATAGTGGAAGGTGTCCCTGCYCATGGCAGGGGGTGGAACAGGATGGGATTTAAGGTCCCTCCCAGCCCAAGCCAGTCTGGAATTCTATGGGTGTTTTAGTCCATCCAGGCTCTCCTGAGTCATGTCTCCAAATCCAAGCAGGTCCAACATCATTCCTTGCCTACAGCCAGCCCRGTTGTGCAGCTCAGGGAGCCTTGAGGCTGAGGAGCCCCAAGGCAGTGGCAGATCCAGCTCATTGGCACTGAGCTCCTGCGGCCACATGAGGTGAAGTCCTGGAGTTCTGCTGACTTCAGGAACACTGTGCCTGMCTTTGGGATGCTCCCGGCTGGGACAGGTGTGTGGGCAGCTCTGCTTAGCTCCATAAACCAGGATAACTGATGGTTTGGAACCCCGGGGCAGGGATCCACTGCCCTGAGTCATGCAGGAGGGGCTTGGTTTGGGATCTGGGACAAAAATGGGGAACTCGCTGGTTTTTTGCAGACAGTCATGGATAASTGACTGCACCTCAGGGATAACTGACCCTCCTTCAAGGATAACTGACTCCCTCCAGGGATAACGGACTTCCCCAGGATAATTGAGACCCTCTAGGAATAATTGGCCCCCCTCCAAGGATAACTGCCTCCCTACCAGGGATAACTGACCCCCTCCAAGGATAACTGACCCCCTCCAAGGATAACTGACCCACTGCCAGGGATAACTGCCCCCCCAGCTCTGCGGAGGTTTGGAAGCCAGGTGTTCTTGCCATTCCTCGAAGGAATGCTGTTGGGATGCAGGCGTTGCCTGCAGCTCTGAGATTTCACCTGGAAATCATTCTGTGCCAGAGGGTCACTGCCCAGCTCTCTTTATTCTCAGTTCCCCAGGATGATAATGCCTTTATTGTGGGAAATGATGGATAAGGGAGGTTGTTAAGGAGTTGAACTTTGTCTTGGTGCTGTGGGGAAGGTGCGGAAGTGTCTGGAGTTGGCAGCTGGAGGGTTGGAGCAGGAACCAGAGATTAGAGTGTTACCTTTACTAGTACTGGGTCATGGGAGGGCTCCTCATCTTTCAGCTGTGGAAAAATACCTGAATTTGAATGATCCTAGACAACATTGGGCTGAGTTTGTGCTCCATGGACGCAGGAACTTGGAAGCCAGGTTGTCCAGAGAAGCTGTGGCTGTCCCATCCCTGGAAGTGTCCAAGGCCAGGTTGGATGGGACTTGGAGCAACTYGGGATAGTGGGAGGTGTCCCTGCCCCTGGCAGGGGSTGGGAGTGCATGAGCTTTAAGGTCCCTTCCAACCCAAACCATTCCAGGATTCTGGCATCCATTCCAAGCTTTTGGTGTCCATCCTCTGACACAGGAGCTCTGTCTRGGCTTTTATTTCAGCTGCTTCACCTCAATCTGCAGGAGCAATTTGTGAGCTCTTCTGGGTCTGCTTCCCTCCTGCTGTCTCTCACACACGATTGCTTCTGGATTACATATTCCTTGGAAAAATGCTCCGGAATGTGTGGTTGCATCCACCTGGTTGTTTAAGGCCTTYCCTGTCCAGCTCAGTAATGGTGGGAGCATCTGGTGATGCTGATGCACTTYGGCTGCCTTGGCCTGGAGTGAGGGATGGGAGCTGATCCATTGGACAAATCCTCATCCCRGTTTTTCAGACCTGCCTCCCAGTTGGCTGCCCTCACTGACCTCTGGAAACTCAGAAGTTCCAGGGYTTTTTAGCAGATGACTGTTGGCATCTGTAAATAAAATCCAGGACGTGCCAGAACAGCACAGTGGAACTCCACTACCAGCAGCAATACATGAGGAATATCCTACTCCAGCCCCCATCAACKTCTCTGTGGGAACTGGAAAAAGCACATCCCGCTTTTCCTTCCRGTTTCATAAGGTTAACTGGATGGTTTTTGTACTTTTCAGGTGCTGGRGAGTCTGGGAAAAGCACCATCGTGAAGCAGATGAAGTAAGTGACTGCAGGCTGGAAACTTTGTTTTTGTGTGAGATGGGCTAAGAAATGTGTGGTGCCCTTCTGGTTTGGCTTGGGAATGATTCCCTGGTTTCCTTCCAGGATTATCCATGAGGATGGCTACTCAGAGGAGGAATGCAAACAGTATAAAGTGGTTGTGTACAGCAACACCATCCAATCCATCATTGCCATCATCAGAGCCATGGGGAGGCTAAAGATAGACTTTGGGGAAGTTGCCAGAGCAGTAAGTATTCCATTTATTTCCTTAGTCTGAATTGTGTTAATGAATCCTGGAATTTCAGTCCGGGACACAGCGAGAATACATTTGTTAYGAGATACAGTAACAAAAATCCTGTCATAACTTCAGTGTATTGTCAGTACAAAACATCAATGTTTTACTGAGGTCCTGGCTAAGAACCTCTAGTAGTTTGAATCCTCAAAATATAAAAAAAAAATCCYGAAATCTTTCTCTAAATTATTTGAATTTTTGGGAATTTGCAGTTTGAAATTTTGGGAGGTTTGGTGCCCTGCTTTTCCCCTTCCCTCCAGCTCTTCTCATTCCCTGGGCTCTTTCTTGCATTCATGTCCAGCACTTTAAGCTGGAAGTCAGGAAGCCTTGATCCTTGTGGTGGTGGGAAAGGCACAGAGTGGGAATCAGGGATTCCTGGAAATGTGCAGGAGAAGGGAATTGTGTCAGCACCTGCTCTGCGACTGTTCTGCCCTGTGTTACAGTTGATCCAGCTCCAGATAGTTCCCATTTATTRTATTTATTTTTGATTTATGATACCAAGTCCTGGCCAAAGGGCACATCTTCACTCACAGGTTCACCCAGGCTGTTGTTCTGCTGCTGCTCCAATTCCTTCTGGAGTTCTCTTCCACCTTTCCTGGTGCTTGTCGAAGCCAAGTTGRGATCTTGGAGCTGGAAGGGGGAAGATATTGAATCCAAGTCCTTTTTCAGTTATCTGCCYGTGCTCAGGTGGCTTCACAAGAGCTGAATGCCATGAATTTTCTCCATCCTGAAGGGCAGAAAACTTGCCACACTTTCCCAGGAAAAGGCCAAGGATAACCAAATGCATCAAACCGTGGAGTGACAGAGATCCAGAACTGGGGTCCCTCTGCATTTTGGCTGTTGACACCTCAATAAAGTGGATTTGGGATCAGCACCCTGAGCTTGGCRCATGCCCGGAGGGGTTTGGGGCTCCTCGGAGAGGAGCTGGTGTTAGGAGGAGAATCCTGGGATAGTGGAAGGTCTCTCACAGCTCCCAGAAGGACCTGACAGGTCTGATCAGGGTGGGAATAAAAGCAGAGGGGGCTATAGGGCAGCCTGGGGTTCCCTGTCACAATCCCCTGGATAACTTGGACGAGAGCCAGGTCCTGCTCTGGCTTCTGAGGGGAATTTTTCATGCTCAGATCCTGATCAGTCCATCCCATCTCCTGATGAAACGTTTTCTTAAGGAATCAGTCTCCCTCACTTCCGATAGCTCCGATGGCAGCAAAAGGCCAATCCTCAAAGCTTTGATCGCATCATCTCCCAAAACTCGGTTTTTCCCCCTTTTCCCTGTGCTGTGCCACACCAACAGAGGTTTTCCAGGTAAAAACATCTAGTTAAGTTCATTGGTCTGTAGTAGCACAGCAGCATTCCCACCTTTTCTCTGAAACATTGCACCAAATTACTGAAATCCCATGGTTCTGATGGGAATGGTGCCTTCAGAGTGGTGATCCCCATGGAAGCACTGTGGCCATCCCCGATCAGGGCATCTCACCCCACAGCCTGGAGCTTTTTCTCCCAAATTTCCCTTTCTGCCTGCAGGAGGGAAACAACTCCATGACTTCTGGGAGAAAACTGGCTGGAATGGGCTGTGATTAATTAGAGCAGGGATCAATTATCTCCCTGGGGGTTGTTGCTGAGGTTGAACCCYGCCGGTGGTGGGGAGGCGTCCGTGGATGGCCATCCCGGTGACGTGTCCGTGTCCCGCAGGACGATGCCCGGCAGCTGTTCGTGCTGGCAGGGAGCGCCGAGGAGGGAATGATGACGGCCGAGCTGGCCGGGGTCATCAAACGGCTCTGGAGAGACCCCGGCGTCCAGGCCTGCTTCAGCAGATCCAGGGAATACCAGCTGAACGACTCCGCGTCCTAGTAAGGAACCGTTCCCAGCTCCTGGGCTCTTGCCAGCTCCCACAGGGGGCCAGAAGGGGCTGGTGTGGCTGGGATAGGGTGGGGCTGGGTGGGGAGTCCTGTCTGGCACTGGTCTGACTGGCAGACACTGGGCTGGTGGGGGGATGTAGTGCTGTTTGTCTTCCCTCCGTGGAGCATGGGGAAAAACCCCACATTCCTTGTTTTGTGCCTTGGTGAATTTAATCCTGGAGTGGTTTGCGTTGGAAGGGGCCTTAAATCCCATCCCGTTCCAACCCCTGCCATGGGCAGGGACACCTACTATCCGAGGTTGCTCCAAGCCCCATCCAACGTGGCCTTGGACACTTCCAGGGATGGGGCAGCCACAGCTTCTCTGAGCAGCCTGTGCCAGGGCCTCCCCACCCTCACAGGGAGGAATTTTATCTAATTTTGAAAAATGTGATCTTCGACGAATTTGCTGATATCATGGAAGAAACTTGGCACCTTGTGTTAAAGGTGAGCATGAGCCCAGGTATGCCATGGGGGGCAAGAGGCCAGAGGCACCTGGCTTGGATCAGGAATTGTGTGTCCAGCAGGATCATCCAGTGCCCGTCCCTCATGCTGGGCACTGCTGAGGCCACACCTCCAATGCTGGGGTCAGTTTTGGGTTTTTCGTGACAAGAAGGACATTGAGAGGCTGGATTGTGTCCAGGGAAGGGTCTGGAGCACCAGGAGGGGCTGAGGGAGCTGGGAAAGGGGCTCAGCCTGGAGAAAATGAGGCTCAGGGGGGACCTTCTGGCTCTCCACGACTCCCTGACAGGAGGGGGCAGCCAAGGGGGGTCAGGCTCTGCTCCCAGGGAACAGGGACAGGATGAGAGGAAACGGCCTCAGGCTGTGCCAGAGGAGGGTCAGGTTGGACATCAAGGGGAATTTCTTAATGGAATGGGTGGTCAGCCACTGGAAGGGGCCGCCCAGGGAGGTGGCGGAGTCCCCATCCCTGGAGGTGCTCATGGAGCATCTGCACGTGGCACTCAGTGCTCTGTTCTGGTCTGGTGACAAGGGCAGTGGTTGGACTCGATGATCCTGGAGTCTTGTCCAACCTCAGTGATTCTGGGATTGCGTGGAAGTGGCAGGTGCTCAGCTGTGTCACCTCCAYTGTGCCTGCAAAGGGCAGCAACGCTCCTGAAACTTCAACTGCCACTTTCCTGACATTCAGCAATTCCCAGTACAGGATCCGCTCACTCTGGTGGGTCGATATTCCCAGTTTTGTTCTTACAGCTCTCCCTTTCCTCCTGTCCCTGTGCCTGGCACCTCAGAGGCAGTGCTGCCTCTAAACTGTCCTGGTCCTAAAATCTTGTCCTGGTCCTAAAATCTTGTTCTGGTCCTAAAATGAACACAGCTGCTAAACAACTGGAAGCTTTGGGGTAGACAAACAGGCTGCTAATGGAATTTTTGATGAAATGCCTCATCTTTTTCCAAAAGCAGGTTAGTGCAGGAAGGGGAAACTGTTCCTTTAATGAGCAAAACAGTTGTTGTTTTTTTTCCCCCTCTTTTTTTTTTTTTCTTTTTAAACTCATATTTGTGGTCTGTCTACAACAAATATTTGACACTCTGAAAGGTGATTTTGGGGTTCAGCATTGCCAGCTGAAAACTGGTCTCAATTTAAGCTTCAAACCTTGAAAAATGAGTTGGGAAGAGCTTTGTGGAGAAGCTTTAGCTGTGTCACAGCTCAGTGCCTGCAGGGTTTTGCTGTTCGGAGCATATTTGAGCTTGAAAATAAGGCAGAATCCTTCTAAATTTGCAGCATCTTGGCAGGGGTTTGGATCAAGGGAAGGGCTGACAGGAGTTTTCTTGGATTCGTGCATGCCTCTGCAGCAGGAAAGGAGGAAATTCAGGTTCCAAGGGAGGAAAGAGATTGATGGGGGGAAGGAAGGAATAATTTCACGGAAAGATGTGAAGAAGAGGAGGAAAGCTTAAGGACTTAGGCAGAGAGTGGGAATGGAGCTGAAGGAGGAACCTTGGTGTTTGTCTGGATGGCTTTGGAAGAGGAGGAGGATGAAAGCATCTGGAGAAAGGGAGCAGATTGGGAAGGGGGGGGTGTGTTATCCTGCTTTTGTAGGTGCCTGCTTAACCCAACTGCCTTCCAGAGGTGGGATTTTGGAGGGCTCTGGCTGTTCCTGGATATCTGCCACACACCCGTGTGCATGTCCAGGTGCAGGTGCAGGTCTGGCTGCTGCGAGGAGCTGGCACAGGCTGGGACAGGGATGTTGCACCCGGGATGAGCCACCCAGGCATTTCCTGAGGAGTGCCCCAGAAAGTTCAGCTTCCTGTCCCAAAGCCACAGGAAGTTGCACCAAACCAATGTTGTGCGTCCGTAGCTCGGCAACTCCGTGCTTGGGAAACGCTGCCGGTGGGTTCCTTTTTTCACAGCAAATTCATGCCCTTAAAGGGCTGGTTCTTCCACAGGGCTTGCAGAACTGGGATTTTCCCTCTCCCTCAACACGTGGCTCCTGACCCGCCTTAACTCTGGTGTTCCCCAATTCATTCCCTTGTCCGTGCTTAGAATCATGGAATATCCTGAGCTGGAAGGGACCCGCAAGGATCATCAAATCCAACTCCTGGCCTAGCACAGGACATCCCAAAATCCCACCATGTGTTTGGGGGGATTTTTTTCCACAGATGAGAGCGTTGTCCAAATGCTCCTGGAGCTCTGGCCTCGGGGCTGTGACCGTTCCCTGGGAAGCTGTTCCAGTGCCCGACCAGCAAGGATGGATGTCCTGCATCCCTTTTTGTGGTGGGATGGCTTAGACTTTGTCCCGATTCCCTTGGGAATTTCACTTCCCTGCTCCTTTCACTATCTCCTACAAACAGCACTGAAACTTCAGGGTGAGCAACCGTTAAATCTGTGCCCCATTTGCTGGTTTTCCAGCTGAAATCCAGTTTTATGCTGTGTTTCCAGACCAGTTGTGGCTCCACGTCAGATCGCAGGGCTGAGACACGTGGAAAGGAGGAAAAGAGAAACAGACAAGTAACTGCTTGTGAAAATGAGGTGGCATCAAGAGCAAGGGTGCTGTGGCAGAGAGCCAAGGATTTCAGCAGGGAATTGTTCCAGAAACTCCACTTCCTGCTGTTCCGTGCCTCATTGGGCACCTTCCCTGTGTGGGTGGGGATCCTGCCTGTCGGAGCGCTGCCCTGGCAGGCTGGAGACAGTGTGGGAGGAGAGGAGGTGGAGGATAACACTGGTCCAGACGATCTCTCCTGGAATTGTAGTGTTTTCCGTGTTTTCTTCTTCTTTTTTTTTTTAAAGAACACTTGAGTAACTCCTGGTCTGAGCCATGGATGTGGAAACACTCAGTGCCTTTCCAGCACCATCTGACAAAGTCCCCCTGGAGCCGCCCTGGGTTTTGTGGAATATTGCAAACATTTATTTTTTTAACTTTTCTTTTTGCAACTTCCAATTTGTCTTTCTCTCTGACATGAGCCATGGCTCCATGGCTCCTGGCTCCTGCCTCCAGCCAGTGCCATGGAGAAGCATTGGGCAACTCTGTGCACAATTTGGGAAGGGAACTTAAATCCCATCTTGTTCCACTGGGCAGGGACACTTTCCACTATCCCAGGTTGTTCCATGCCCCGTCCAACCTGGCCTTTGACACTTCCAGGGATGGGACAGCCACAGCTTCTCTGGGAATTCCATCCCAGAACCTCACCACCCTCATAGGGAGGAATTCCATCCCAAAATCCCACCTAAACCCCTATTTGGGGTGCAGCAGGGTGAATGTGAAGGACATTTCTGTCTCATGTGTCTCCACAATTACCTTTCCAGGACACTTGGAAATGTCACCAAGCACATAACACTTTAAAGTGTTTTTGTTCCTGGTTTTGATACTTTTCCTGAGTTTCAGGCAGATCCCAGCCTGTGGAAGCTGTGGGTAATTCTCTGCAGTCTCACAGGCAATTAGCACAGTTCCTGATCAACCTTTCTCTAGTCCTGTAGGTCTCCTCCTGTTCCCAAGGGTCAGTTCTGGCCTGAATTCCCTGACATGATGCTGGATAAAACCTAGATTATTTCTAAGTGGGGCTTTTCCCTCCCTTCCTTTTCCCCTCCTCTTCCCCCCCCCTCCTTTTTTTCTCCTCCTCTTTCCCCCATTCTTTTTATTCCCTCATCTTTTTTCCCCTCCTCTCTTTTTTCCCTCCCCTCTTTTTCCCTCCCTTCTTTCCCCTCCCCCCTTCCTCTTTTTCCCCTCCTCCTCTTCCTCCCTCCCCCTTTAAGGATTTTCAGAGCCATTTGTGGCCTTGAAATCCTTCTTCCCAGCACCAAAAGAAGTGAATTGTTCGGGAAATCAGCATTCCAAGGTTGCTGTGAGCAAGAGGAGGAGGGGAGCTCTGTTATCTCTCTTGTTCACTTCCCAGCATCCCTGTCCTGCAGTTGGTGCTTCCTGGAGCTCTCTGGGTCTGGGATGAGATAGCACTGGAGCTGGCACGTTTCCTGGGCAGACTGGAATTCCCAATCCAGTGTGATCAGAGAGCTGGGAATGTACAGCCTGGAGAACAGAAGGATCCAGGGAGACCTTAGAGCCCCTTGCAGTGCCTAAAGCTGGAGAGGGACTTTGGACAAGGGCCTGGAGTGCCAGGATAAGGGGGAATGGCTTCCCACTGCCAGAGGGCAGGGATAGATGGGATATTGGGAAGGAATTGTTCCCTGTGAGGGTGGGGAGGCCCTGGCACAGGCTGCCCAGAGAAGCTGTGGCTGCCCCATCCCTGGAAGTGTCCAAGGTGAGGTTGGATGGGGCTTGGAGCAGCCTGGGATAGTGGAAGGTGTCCCTGCCCATGGCAGGGGTGGGACTGGATGAGCTTTAAGGTCTCTTCCTACCCAAACCATTCTGGGATTCCATGATCCCTGCACACACAGGTATTGTGCCAGCCTGGCACAGGATGTCCTGGGAGTGCTTGGAGAGTCAATAGGACAAACAAGTGACACTGTAGGTTTGATCAGCTCTTTCTTGTACTCACAGCCTCATTTTAAAGATGAAAAAAGAAGGAAAACAAACCCCAGTTGGCTTTTTGGAAGCTTGTGGTGTTGAAGGATGAGGAATAGCTGGCTCTGTAAACACAGGGATCCAAGGTGGGGAAGGAGGGATGCAGCCTCAGTGTATGGAGGTGAAGGAGGTGGCGGGAAGGGATTGGAAGTGCCTGGGATGAGGAGAGGCACAGCAAGGTCTGTGTTTGTTGCCAAAGCTTTTTGTGAGGAGCGTCTCCAACTGGGAGCCAGAGCTGGGGGCCAGGAGTCAGTGGGAACCAGGAGGTTCAGACTGTGCTTTTCCAGCTTTTTGGGGTGTCTTTTTCAAGTTCTACTTAATCTGGGATACAAGTGGCACGAGCTGGGCTCCGCAGCCTGCATTTTTGGGAGGGCACAGCTGCTTCCTCTGCCCACACTTGGCAGGGCTTCCAGGGCTTCCCAGAAATCCCCTGTGCTGGATCTTCCCTCCAACTGCTTGTATTTCCATGGGATTTGCCCTTTAGGTCTCCCTGGAATTAGTCTGGCAAAGTTTATTGTTTCAGGCAGCACCACTGAATGTGATAGACCTTATTACCTGATCGAGTTTGTTTGCTGGGAGCTTCCCGGCTCCATTCCCTCCCTCCGGCTGCCCTAAAGGCCTTGGTTAGGAATTATACCACTTTCAGTGCCCAAACTTCCAACTGGCTCTTGGGAGCAAGTGTTTTATAGCTTCAGCTTGGGTTTGGCAGTGCTGGGATCAGAGTTGGATTCTATCTTAAAGGTCTCTTCCAACCTAGACAATTCCATGATTTATCTTGGCCTGTATCAAAGCCAGGCTTTGAGGAGCTGCTGGGTCAGTTCTCAGCATTCCCATGGGCTTTTGATCCGTTGTATCTCAGGTAAACTCATCCTCGTGGGAAAGAGAGGGGAGAGAAAATCCAGGCGTGTTACTTCCTCAGCAGAAATATTCCTTGGCAGAAGCAGAGGAAGGTAAATAACCTTCCAAATCGTGTTTTACTAAACTGAAACTAAGGCCAGGCCCAACCCTGGTCACAGAGCGGCTCACAAACTTGCCATCCCTCTGGAATCGAGAGAGGGATGAGAGGACTGGCTCTTCCTGGACTAAATCCACTTGCAGATCCTTGCTCTGTGGGAAAAGTCCCGCGGCACTGGGCAGGTCCTGGCAGATCATTGGGATCTGGGCTTTGGAAACAGGGCAGGGCTCTGCAAATCCTGGCAGTCCCGRCCAGGGGGATGCTGGAGCTGCTGGAGGAGGGAGATGTCGCTGGGGTTCCTGGTACAGCCTCCAGGTACATGGGAAGAGGTGATTCCTGGCTGACAGTGGATCTGTGATGAGAATGTGTGAGTTGGGAGGGTTTGTTACACCCATCAGGGCCCTCGTGCCACTGAATCCTCCCGGTGACTCTGGAATGTGGTGATTAAAGCCTGCTCCTGATAAAGAACGAGGCCGAGGCCGGTCCCATCCCAGCAGGGCTGCAGGATCCGTGTCATCTTTGCGGAAGCAGGAGGCTGAGTCTGGAGGGAAGATGAGCTCAGAGGTGTTGCTGGCTGCAGTGGGATTTCTGTTGGGAATCATCTCCACCTCGTGCCAGTGTGCCTGAGAGCTGAACTCCAAAAGGAATGTGCTGTGGCTGGAATTAGTTGGGGTCTTGATTGGAAAATTGCTGCAAGGATGTGGCTTCCTCCAGGACTGTATCCTCAGGGAGTGTTGTGTCAGCTTGTTGGGAAAGGAGGTGGCTGGTTCTGCCCGGTTTGGGATGGTTTTTAAGGCTTCATCCTTTTCTCCCAGCTCTTTTGACGCATCCCTGCCCTTTAACAGCAAACCCTTGGATTTATTGCCTTGTGCTTTGATGCGAGAGACCTTGACTGTGGATTGCCTCGGGAGATGCAGCCCTGGCATGGCTCTGCATTCCCTCCCTGCCCTCCCCAGCCAGCTCAGCTCCCCCAGCACCACCTCCAGGGTCATCCAGGGAGGGGTTAAAATCCCCAAACCCCCCCAAACATCCCTCGGGACAGCCCCATGGGGTTGTTTGCTTCGAGGGCTGTGCTGTGGGAGGGAGATAAATAAATAAATTCTGCGCTTTGTTCTGCGGTTTATAAAAGATTCATGGCCAGGCAGCCGACTAAAAAAAGCCTCTGGTGTTGTCTCTTCTGGTTTAGTTACCTAAATGACTTGGATAGAATATCCCAGCCGACCTACATTCCGACTCAGCAGGATGTGCTGCGGACCAGAGTGAAAACCACGGGAATCGTGGAGACTCACTTCACCTTCAAGGACCTGTATTTCAAGTGAGTGAAGGGCTCTGCCCGGGCCCTGCGCTGGGGGCGCATCCCACACTTCTCCTGGTTTAACTGTCCTCCTTCCCTCCGTTATCCCTCTCCGCTGGCATCGCTCACCGGAGAGACCGGTTTGACTTTGATTTGCCTTCTGTTCTTTTCAGCTGCTTTTATGTTGGAATCGCAGACACAGGTACTGACTGCTCGTTTCCAGGATCCAATCCCAAAAACAATACTAAAAGGACACTGACTGGAGTTTGAGTTTGAGTTTAACCCCTTCCTCGGAGCAGAGGAGCCGAGCCGTGCCCGCGGCCAGGCTGTGGCTCCGGGATGCATGGTGTGCTCCATGTGTTCCTCTGGGAATGGCCAGCCTGAGCCTGGCGCTGCAGGGGCTGGGACTCTCCTGTCCCTTCTGCTGATCCAGTCCCTGCCAGGCTGTGGATCCAGCCTGCTCCTGGCAGTGTCCCTTTACGTGTCACTAACGAGCTCCCTCTAACCCCGGAGCGGCTCCGGCCGCCTCCGTAYGCTGAGGCTGCATCCCTCCTTCCCCACCTTGGATCCCTGTAGCTCCCCTTCCTGCTGCTTAGGAATTCCTCGCTTCGGATCCCATGTGTGCTCCTGACAAACAGCTGGAGCCCCACGGCATTCCCRTGCCGGAGGGTGGATGTAGGACAGTGCAGTGCCCGTGGCTCAGCCCCATTCCCTCTGTCTGTGCCAATAGTTTGGAGTCRTTCCTGCTCACATTCCTAAAGCGTTTGTTGGCTTCTTTATAAATTGGGCGTGAAACACTTTGATGGAGCTGCAGCAAAATCCAAGTGGTGCTTCTAGAATCCAGGGGTTTTAACAGGATCCCAGACTGGTTTGGATGGGAAGGGGCCTTAGAGCTCATCCAGTTCCACCCCCTGCTATGGGCAGGGACACCTTCCACTATCCCAGGCTGCTCCAARCCCYRTCCAACCTGGCCTTGGACACTTCCAGGGATGGAGCAGCCAAAGCTTCTCTGGGCAGCCTGTGCCAGGGCCTCCCCACCCTCACAGGGAACAATTCCTTCCCAATATCCCATCTATCCCTGCCCTCTGGCAGTGGGAAGCCATTCCCCCTTGTCCTGGCACTCCAGGCCCTTGTTCAGAGTCCCTCTCCAGCTCTCCTGGAGCCCATTTAGGCACTGGAGAGGGCTCTGAGGTCTCCCTGGAGCCTTCTCCTTCCCAGCTCTCCATCCTGGCTGCAGAGCAGAGGGGTTCCAGCCCTTGGAGCATCTGTGTGGAGATCTCTGGAGAAGGAAACTTTTGCACAGTTTCTGGGAGAACAGCATTTTGGCTTGTGAACTGTGTAACTTATGAACATATTTGACAAAAATGCCAAAATACTTGGCATCACCAACTTATTTACACAGCCTCTGGTCCATACAGGGAATAACTTGTCTTCCTGTGGTGATGGACCAGGATCAGCATCTCCAGTGTGTTCATTTAATCATCTCCACCCTCCTTCCCGACCCTGCCCAGAGCCATTGGTCGTGTGCAGGGCCCCAGACACASGAGGTGCTGTCCCAGAGGGATTTGCTCCACAAAGGGAAGCATTAATCCATGGGAAACCCTGGTGCTGCCAGCTCTGCCTTGATATTCTATCTCAGATTAATAACGGGCTGGGGAAGCCACAGTGACTGGAATTGGGATGAGCTGAGTTGCCAGGGATGCTCTTCCTTCATGGATCTCTCTGTGCTAATGGCAAATGATGCAAGCCATGTAAATATGCTGGATCCTCACAGAGATTTCCATCTTTCCTTCTAGACCAGGGCGTTAAATAGAAGATGGGAGTTAGTTTGGCATCATTGAATCCCCCCCTGGGCAGCTCCTTGTCTGCTCTGGGAACAAATCAATATTTATGACTTCATAACTCAGATATTAACTTGATCTAATTAAATCCCAGTCCTGGGCTCTCATCAAAATATTTGGATGAGCAGGCGGCTGGAACTACCCTGCGACACAAATTTCTATTTAATTAGAAATTAATTCAATTTATACAGAAATTCCATAAAAAACTTCACAGCCTTTAACCTCCAGTCCCTCAGATTATTTTTCAATACATGAAATGGTTTCTTAACCCCGTTAATTTCTTCCTGGGCCCCAGCAGGAGCTCACAGGTAGAGTGTTCCCAATAATCCAGTTCTCTGGAAGCGCTGTGAGGAGGTGTTTGGAGTCCAGTCAAGCAAATGAGTTGTTGCTAAGGAAATAGGAGAGAGAGCAAAATCAGCAGAGCTCTGGATGGTGACTTCCAGTTCTTCCTGCTGAAAACCAGAATCATGGAATGTTTTGGCTTGGAAGGGATATTAAAGCTCTTCCAGGGACATCTGGAACTCGACAGGCAGGGACACCTTCCACTAGCCCATGTTGCTCCAAACTCTATTCAAGCTGGCTTGAAAGAAAATGGAGAATTCTGATTTAAAATCCCCTCTCCCAAGAAGGGAATTTTAAAAGCCCTTCTCCGGAGGGAAGCTCCCAAAACCTCGCGTGTTCCCAACCCGCGCCGCTGAGCCTCTCCCATCCTTGGGAACGCCCGGGGGGCCGGGCAGGGGGAGTTCACAGCTCCTGATCCGCTTCTCCCGCCTCTCCCAGGATGTTCGACGTGGGAGGGCAGCGCTCGGAGCGCAAGAAGTGGATCCACTGCTTCGAGGGAGTGACAGCCATCATCTTCTGCGTGGCCCTGAGCGACTACGACCTCGTGCTGGCCGAGGACGAGGAGATGGTGCGTGACACGGGATGGAGGGGAGCTGGGAGCATCCCTGGAATGTCCCTGGCGTGCTCCTCCCGTTAAATTGTCTGCAAGGAAAAGCACTCCTTGGATCAGCCGGTGGAATCTTGCCCCACAAAGTAACCRTAAATGAGGTTTTCCACCTTCCTGGTTGCTGGGAGGTGCCCGGAGTTGTTCTCACGGCCTGTTCCCTGTGCGTTGAGTCATTCCAGGGAGGAACAGGGGAAGGTGGCCCGTCCCCCTGTGCTCCTCCTGGGGCAGTGGCAGTGACCATGTGGTGGTGACACCCCAATTTTGAGTCTGGCCTGTGCAGCAGAGCCTCTGTCCCCCACTCCATCCTTCCCTGACATCTCTCCTGTCGGATTTCCTTTTCCAGAACCGGATGCACGAGAGTATGAAACTGTTTGACAGCATCTGTAACAACAAATGGTTCACAGACACTTCCATCATCCTCTTCCTGAACAAGAAAGACCTGTTTGAGGAGAAGATTAAGAAGAGCCCACTAACGATCTGCTACCCGGAGTACACAGGTAGGTTGGGATCATTGGGATCATGGTATCATCACTGGGCCAGGAATGAGTCAGTCAAAGCTTTACACAACCCGGAATCAGTTAAAAACTCTTTTCCCACAGTTCCTTCCCTCTGTCTCCTGGGCAGCATCTCTGGGCTGTTCAGTTGGCTGGTAGCTCGTTTTCTTGGAAGGGCTGTGGTTGGGAACAACCTTTGTCCTTCCCTGGAATACGAACCCCGGCATGTTGCACTCCAGCAAATCAAGGTTACTCCTCCTTTTCCAGACCTTACTAGGACAGTGATGCCATTTAAATTCAGTTTTAGAGGCTGTGGAACKTAACCACGTCCTGCTCTGACTCCTGTCCACCCTGGAGCGTCCGTGTTTGGCACGGATTGTTCCGGAGCCCATCCTTGCTGTGGTCCCACACAGGTGGGAGGCTCTACCTGGGCACTGCTTSAGGCATTTACATGTTTAAAAAAGCCTTCAAATCTCTTCAAAGCTGTTGATTTCTGTGATTCCCAGAGAAGCTGTGGCTTCCCCATCCSTGGAAGTGCTCGAGGCCAGGCTGGACAGGGCTTGGAGCAACCTGGTCTAGTKCAAGGTGTCCTTATTCATGGYAGGGRGYRGAATGAGATGGGAYTTAAGGTCCCTTCCCRCCCACGATTCCCACGATTCCTTACTCTTTCGTGGGGYGTGGCCGTCCCAGCACGCAGCAATCCCCAGATCCCACGTCCAGGGTCACCGCCCGGGAGCTGGGAATAGCCTTCAGGTCTCCCAGAAGGAGTTAACGGCGGATTTGGATTTGCGGCTGGATAAGGCAGATGGTCGCGAGCGGCTTAGCGCGGACTTAAAAGCTGCCGTGAGCAAAGGCAGGGCCGTTCCGTGTGCAGGCTCCAACACGTACGAGGAGGCGGCCGCCTACATCCAGTGCCAGTTCGAGGACCTGAACCGCAGGAAGGACACCAAGGAGATCTACACCCACTTCACCTGCGCCACCGACACCAAGAACGTGCAGTTCGTCTTCGACGCCGTCACCGACGTCATCATCAAGAACAACCTCAAGGAGTGCGGGCTCTACTGAGAGGTAAATCCGGCTCCGGGCGTCCCGCCGGGAGCGGCTCTGCGCGCTCCCCGCTACATTCCCGGTTTCCTTCCCAGTGTTTCTGCCTGGCGAGCCCCCGGCCTCGTGGGGACGGCGACGAGCGTGACCCGGGAGCGGGGAACACGTGGAATCCTGGAATTCTTTAGCACAATCTTCTGTCTTAGGGACCTTTTATTGCTGTGGGATGTGGAATTTAGGGCACGGCGGAGCCACGTAGTGGGAGTAGATCCTCCTGGCATCGTTGGACGGCGCGACCTCCGGGGTGTGCGGTGGATTCCAGCTGGATTCCAGACCTTGGATATGTAGCTTTCTCTCTTCCTTTGGTTAACAAGCCACCACTAGTCTGTTTTTAAGGTTATTTTGGTTTTTTCCATCGAGAAAACTATAACTTTACTAAACTTTATTTCTTTATTTGCAAACCTTGTTTTAAAAATAATAATAATAAAAAAAAAAAGCAACAAAAAAAAAATCACTTAACTATGCACATGTGAGCAGATCCTGCAGAAAATATTCCTCTTAGCAGGAATTCCTTGTTTTTAACACTTGGTATGGTCAGGATTTAATATTTCTGCAACTACTAAGGGATCCTTAGAGCTTCGGCTTTTTTTCCATGTGTGATTTGTTCCCACCCTGCTCCCCCCAGGCTTTGGGAAAGGCTCCTGCAGCAGAAGGAGGGTTTAGGTTCTGTTGGGGGGTTTGAGCCCAGTTTTATGCCAATATTGGAAGGGATTTGTGCTCAGCATAATCCCAGCTCGGTGGGGAGAGGAGCTGAGCCTAYGCTGGGGGAGAAATTGCTGCTTCCAAGCTCCCAAACCACTGATTCCTGTGCATTTTTTGGGATGAAAACGGTGGATTATTCTGTTCTGCCTTTCCAGTGGCCCTCCCTGCCCAGCCCTGTCCTGAGCATGCCTTTACTTTGTCTGTGTGGTGCCAAATCCCTGTTTCCCTGTAGTGCCACCCTAACTAGTCCTACATTCCTTTGCTGATCCATGATTGCATCCAGACTCTTTTCCCAGTTTGTCATGTGTACAGTTGGATCTGTTAGACTTGTTGGCAGTATTAAAATGGTGAGTAAAGACTGTAGCCTTTTCTCCACTTTATTCTTCCTTTTTCCAGGAGTGTTCCCGGCTTTTGTGCTTTGCTGGAGAAGGAAGGGAAGAGCTTTGATGGGAATGGGGTGGAATTACCTGGACAGGGAGGTTCCTTGTGCTCTATCAGCCACCACTGTTGTGTTGTGCTGCTCCCCAAGCCTTGGGTCGTGCTGGCACAGATGGGACATGCCAGGAATCCTGTTGGCCATGGCATTATTGGCAGATGAATAATTCCTGCTTATTTATAGCCCAGATCTCACTGGCTCCTGGGAACCCCATGGGAATTCTGCTCTGGATGCTTCTGGGGATGGAGGTGGGACTGTTCTGAGAACTCTTGCTTAGAAATCCTGGATAAATTCCTCAGGGAGGCTCATGAGTGCTGTCAGGGGGAGCCCCGAGGGAGATTCCCTGTTCTGGAATCTTTTCCAAGTTCTCTGGAGCTCTTGTCTGCCTGAAAATTCCCTTCCAGCCATCCTACACGGGATAACTCATCCTTTAAACTCATCCAGGAGCTTCATCTCATCCAGGGGCTCTGGCCAGGAAGTTTTTGGGGATGGTGACCCCCATCCCACCCCCCAAGAGCATGGCAGTGGGCATGGGGCGATCCAGGTGGGATCCAGAAATCCAGGAGATCCATACACCCCAGAATGGATGCAAAGCATGTGAAATATCCCTTGATCCAAGCTCTGGGACACAGGAATGGAGCRAAGTGGAGGTGGGAAAGAGGAAGGACATCCACATCATGCGTATTCCTTTATTGTGTTTTCCTACAGTTAAATGAAGCTGGATGGGAGATCTCTGCAGGAAACAGGGAGAGGATGGATACARGGCTCATCTATGGATTATTTACAAACAGAGAGAGCAAATGCAGCTCTAAGTAGCAGAATGAAAATCTTTCAAGTAACCATTTCCTCTTTATCCAGCCCATTCCTGGGCTGGAGTTGGGATTCCCTCCCCCAGCCCCTCYTGCCTGAGAAATTCCCTCCATTTAGGGCCCAAAACAACCCCACAAACCCCTGATTTCTCATCCCCAAGGGCTGAGGTTGGTTCCCAGGAAAGACTGAGGTTGGTTCCCAGGAGTGACTCGGAGGTAACTCCCCCTCCACCTTCCCCAGAAATTCCATCCTGGATTAATCCAGCTTCGATCCAAGGGCAAGAATGGGCTGCAGAGGGATGGGCAAGGGGGCAATGTCTATCCTACCTCCCAAATTCCCTCAATATTCCTATTCCTGGCTGTGCTCTCTGGTGTCAAACCTCCTGTAAAACGCTGAGAACAGGGGTTCTTCCTTGGAAAACAAAGAGGAAATGGCCACGAAAGGGAGCAGGAAGTTGAGCTTCAGCCCCTTCCTAGTTTGGGGTTGGAAGGAGGYGGATTTGGGCAGGTCATAGAAAAAGTGGGAGCGAGTGACGTGTGGTGGGGGTTGGTTCTTCCTTTGGCTCTGCTCAGCAGAACGGTGAGATGGGAATGTTTTCCTCTTCTGGGAGGGAGAGAGAGAGAACAGGGAGTTAAACACACCCAGGGAAGGGCTGAGAGGAGCAATTCTATGGAAACAAGGGAAAAACTCAGCGTGGGGGACAGGGACATGTGTCACCTCATCCCTTGGCCTTCCTCCCTGTGGTGATGAGGATGGAGCATCCCTCCCTTTCCAGGTGTCACCCCTGGTGCCTCCTGCCTGCAGGGAACCTGCTTGATTTTTTTTTTTTAATTTTTTCACTTTTTCCTGCTTTTCTGTTAATATTCAAGGATAAGGGAAGCACCAGAAGTTCCCTGAAAAACAAAGTGTCAGAGCCAGTGGCTGGGAGCTGCTTGGAAAGGGGGGAGAAGGGATGGAATTCCYGCTGCTGCTCAGACTAATGCAAGAATTAGGATGATAAACCCTAATTAGGGTGATAAAYCCTAATTAAAGCTTTAGGATGAGCTAAAAGGCTGGGAGCAGCTGAGCGTGGTGTGGGATTCCCTCAGGATATTCCCATCCAACGGGGCTGGACAGGTGGGATTGCAACAGGAGAGAACTGAAATGGCTCCCTTTAGCTCAGGGAGAGGATTTGGGCTGGAATCTCTGGTTTTCATCGCTCCATGTGCCAGGGCAGGAATTGTCCAGCTGAGCCCACTCCACTGTTGGATGGGAGTGAATCCCATGGGAGCTCAGCACAGGGATGTGACCGTGTCCCTGGGTTTATGGGACCCCAGATTTCCCCCTGCTCACTGCTCCTGGTCAATCCTCCCCTCCCTTACTCCAGGGATTTCCAGGATTTGATGGTAAAACCAGGAGACCTACATCCCACCACCCCACAGAGCAGGATGGAGACAGCTCTGATCATCCTCATCCCCTTCCTCAGCCCTTTTTTTGGGATGGAGCCAGCTCTGTTCATTCTCGTTCATCTCCTCATCCCCAGCTCTTTTTTTTTGGGATAGAGCTGACTCTGCTCTTCCTTATCTTCAGCCCCTTTCCCAGCCTTTTTTTGGGAGGGATGGAGCTGGCTCTGCTCTTCTTCATTCCCTTCTCCCTTCCCAGCCATTTTTTTGGGGATGGAGCTGGTTCTGATCATCCCCCTCCTCTTCCTTCTTTCCCAACCCATTTTTTGGGATGGAACCAACTCTGCTCTTCCTCATTCCTGTCCCCCTTTCCCAGCCTTTTATGGGAGGGATCCAGCTCTGATCATCTTCATATCCCTCCCCTTCCACAACCCATTTTGGGATAGACCCGATTCTGCTCATCCTCATCCCACTCCCCTTCCCCAGCCCTTTATGGGATGGAGCCAACTCTGCTCTTCCTCATCCCCTTCCCCAGCCACTTCTGGGGTGGAGCCGACTCTGATCATCCTTACCCCCTTCCCCAGCCCTTTTTCTGGGATGGAGCTGGCTCTGCTCTGCCTCCTCTCCCTCTCTTTCCCGTTCTTTTTGGGATGGAGCTGACTCTGATCATTCTCATCCCAGTCCCTTTCCCCAGCCCTTTATGGGAGGGATCCAGCTCTGATCATCTTTATCCTCTTCCCTTTTCCCAGCCCTTTTTATGATGTAGCCAATACTGATCATCCTCGTCTTCATCTCCCTTCCCTTCCCCAGCCCTTTTTGGGATGGAGCTGGCTCTGCTCATCCTCATCCCCCTCCCCATCCCCAGCCCTTTTTCTGGGATGGAGCCAGCTCTGCTCTTCGTCTTCCCCCTCCCCTTCCCCAGGCCTTTTTGGGATGGAGCTGGCTCTGCTTATCCCCCTCCCCTTCCCCAGCCCTTTTTGGGATGGAGCTGGCTGTGACCACCCTCCTTCCCTCTCCCTTCCCTCTTTCCCGGCTGCAGCCCCTCTCCCCTACCTCTGGTGCTCAGAAGAGGCCGCAGTCCTTGAGGTTCTCTTTGATGATCACGTCCGTGACGGCGTCGAAGACGAACTTGACGTTCTGCGTGTCTGTGGCACAGGTCATGTGGCTGTAGATCTCCTTCACGTCCTTCCGCATGTTGAGATCCAGGAATTGGGTCTTGATGTAATTCCCTGCGTCCTCGTATGTGTTGGGACCTGTGGAGGGAGGCAGGGAACGCTGCCGAGCCGCTCCCGTGCGGGGGAGCGTCGGAGCAAGAGGAGGAGGGGGAGAAGGGTTGCAGGCCAATCGTGCATAGCAAAAACCTCCTTTTTACCCTATTTTGATTATTCCAAACCTTCCCGGGGCCACATCTGTCCTCTCCTCAGCACCAGCCTCCAAGGATTTGACCCACCACCCCACAGAGCAGGACGGAGCTAGTTCTGCTCATCCTCATCCCCTTCCCTTCCCTTCCCTTCCTCAGCCTTTTCTTTGGGAGGGAGCCAGCTCTGTTCCTCCTCATCCTCATCCCATTCTCCAGCCCTGTTTGGGATGGAACTGACTCTGGTCATCTTCATTCCCTTCCCCTTCCCTTTTTTTGGGATAAAGCCAGCTCTGATTCTCCTCATCCCCTTCCCCAGCCTCTTTTTGGGATAGAGCCAATTCTCATCATCCTCATCTCTCTTCCCCTTCCCCAGCCCTATCCCAACATATCCCAAAGCTGAGTTGCCATGTCGGGACCACACAACTGCACAGCCCCTGGTTTGGAGGGTCTCGAGGAGGGGGAAGGCTGGGAAGGGTCCGGACTCACCGTCGTACTCTGGGAAGCAGATGCTGAGATGGACTTTCTTGATCTTTTCCTCGAAAAGGTCCTTCTTGTTGAGGAAGAGGATGATGGAGGTGGCAGCAAAGAACTTGTGGTTGCATATACTGTTGAATAGGTGCAGGGATTCGTGCATCCGGTTCTGCAGGGAAGCGGATCGTCATGGATTGACACCCCCTTAGGCCACTGCAGCCCCCTCCAAGCCCSCCATTCCCAAGAAAAGAGCTTTTCCCTGTTTGCCACAGCAGTAACTTTTTCTGCTGCCTGCCCAGTCCCTCCTGCCCACCCAAAATCATGGATAAATCCAGCTGCTTAGGGCAGGGAGTGGCTCCAGGCAGCACAATACTCCAGTCCCTCTTGGGATTGTCAGAAATAAAGGATTGTGGTGATTTCACTGGGAAAATTATCCATGGAAACCTCRCAGCCTGTGAGGAAGGCACTCAGTCAGCACCGTTCCTGTCAGCAGGGGGATGCTCTTGGACTGTGGCTCCTGGCCGTTATCCGCAGCTTCGGAAAGGAGGTGGGAAAAGGAGAAGCTCCAGTTTTAGAGCAGATGTTGAGTCCTTAGTTTGCTGCTGGGTCATCCGGGGGGGATGAGGATCCATCTAGGCAGAGCCAGTGGGGGGCTTTTCCTGATGTAACGTGGATCCCTCTATCTTTGTGGGCAGCAAAGGTGGGTTCTCCAGGGATGGTTTTCCCTCATCCAGCTTCCCATTGCAGCAGCTTTGCCCAAATCCTGCCCTGTCCTGCACCGGGGGAGCATTCCAGCCTCTCCCAAGGGCTCCCTTGGGAAGGATGCTCTCCTTCCACACGTGGCTGAGGAAGGGCTGCGAGCTCCTGCCCGGCCATGGCAGGGCCCAGGGATGGCAGATCCTGACCCTGACYCAGCTCCAGGAGAAGGTGTTTGGATCCCAAGGAGCCTTCATGGGATCTGGAGGAGATGCCAGGGAAGATGCTCTCCTCATCTTTGCCCCTTATTTCTTCAAAGAAAAACCCATTATGGGGCTTCCATGTTCCTCTCCTCTGCATCTGTGCCCTTCGAGCTGCTTTCCCASGGCTCTGCTGGCACATTCCTCACTGGATCCACTTTGGGTCACGTCCTTGYGCCCCCACTCTGGGAGGGTGGGAGCTGCCCCTCCTTACCCCGTCTGTTCACCTCGGAGGGCACAGCAAGGCACGAGGTGCCTCAGGACCAGATTTTCCTTCCTCCCAGTCAGTTCCTGGCTCTTCCTGCCCTTCCCTTTGGCTCTGCTCCAGTTGCCTGGCTGTGTGGCTTCTCTGGTGGCTCTTGGGCTCTGCTGGGGAGCACTGGGGGTTTCCTCGTGGGCAGACCCATGGATTCATGACCCCARGGAAGCACAAACACCTTCACTGGGCTCCATCCCGCATGTCCCACGCCCTTCCWGGATAACCCAGAGCTCCCGATGGTGCGGGATGTTGTTCCTCCCTCCTGGGAGCCCCCTCACAGCCTCCCGTCCCTCTCCCCCTTGGCTCCCAGCACCTCCAGGACCCCGACCCACCACTTCGTCGTCCTCCACCAGCACCATGTCGTAGGCGCTCAGGGCCCCGCAGAAGATGATGCAGGTCACTCCCTCGAAGCAGTGGATCCACTTCTTGCGCTCTGACCTCTGTCCTCCCACGTCGAACATCCTGGGAAGGGCACAAGGATGAGGGGGACACGCCCCCCCTGGTCCTGACACGCCCCATGTGACGGTCCCAGCGCCACATCCTCAGCGGGGGCAGGAATCACCGTCCGTGGGAGGGCACTGGTGGTCCCTGGAGTGTTGGGTCATCCCAAAATCCCTGCCGGCCATCAGGGCTGGGGGAGAATCATGGAGGGGGGGGTCAYGGAGGTGTGGGAGGGCTCCCACCCACCTGAAATTCAGGTCTTTGACGGAGAACTTGGTCTCGATGATCCCTGTGGTCTTCACTCGGGATCGCAGCACGTCCTGCTCGTTGGGGAGGTAGTTGGGGGCGGTGATCCTGTCCAGTTGGTTCAGGTAACTGGGGGGACAGGAAGGGGCGTGACCTGCTGCCCAGGGGCCACCCATGTCTCCCTCTTSCCCCGGATTTTTGGGAATGGTTGTGGGGCTGAGCTCTGCCAAACACTGGGACTCCAGGGGGACGACAGCAGGGGCGGTGGGGCTGCAGCCCAGCGGCACTTCTGGGGTGGGAATGGCACTGGTGGGATGGATGATGACACCAGTGGGATGGAGGATGGCACTTTTGGGATGCAGAACGGCACCAGTGGGATGGAGGATGGCACTTTTGGGATGCAGAACGGCACCAGTGGGATGGAGGATGGTGCTGGTGTGATGGAGGATGTAGGATGGCACTTTTGGGATGCAGAACGGCACCAGTGGGATGGAGGATGGTGCTGGTGTGATGGAGGATGTAGGATAGCACTTTTGGGATGGAGAACAGCACTGATGAAATGGAGGATGACAGCAGAGGGATCGGGGATGGCATTGGTGGGATGGAGAATGGCACTGGTAGGATGGAGGGTGACACTGGTGGGATGGAGAATGGTACTGGTGGGATTGGGGAATGGTACTGGTGGGATGGATGATGACACTAGCGGGATGGGGGATGATACTGGTGAGATGGAGGATGACACTAGCGGGATGGGGGATGATACTGGTGGGATGGAGGATGACACTGATGGGATGGAGGATGACACTGATGGATGAAGGATGGCAGCCTCGGGGTATTCCCAGGAGCAGGGAGGAGACGGGTTTTGCCAGGCTGGGTTGGAACCAGTCATGAGCTGCCAGGGGGTGCCCAGGCCGGTCGCGGGGGTGCCCGCCGTGCCCCACTCACTACGCGGCCGAGTCGTTGAGCTGGTACTCGGCAGCGCGGTCGAAACACGCCTGGACGCCCCCGTCCTTCCACAGCTTCTTGATGCAGGTGACCAGCTCGGGGGGCATCGTGCCCTCCTCGATGGAGTCAGCCARGTTGAAGAGCAGCCGGCCTTCATCCTGCAGGAGGGACCTTCGTCACCATCCCTCCCGGGGCCACTGTCCCCCCACAGCGCCCTCGGGACTGGGGGGACAACACGGAGCCGCTGTGGGCCCTGGTTCCAGGGGCTCCCCTGGCCCCACGCCATGGGGTTGGGGGGCACGGGGACACSACCCCGACTGACCGCGCAGGAGGACTCGGCGTAGTCGATGCCCAGCGTGGACATGGCGCGGATGATGGCCAGGATGGACTGCAGGATGTTCCCGTAGATGATGGACTTGAACTCCATGCACTCCTCCTCCGTGTAACCGTCCTGGTGGATGATCCTAGCAGGCACAGTGGCCTCAGCCCCAAGCCAGTACATCCCCTTGGGGGTGGGAATCCCCACCCCACACTGGGAATCACAGGTGCCACCACCAGGGTGACATGGGGGAGCCGACTGGGGGTCCTGCCACCCCCTGTCCAAGAGCTGGTGGCCTCTGCCTCCCCAGTCTGAGGAGGCTCAGGCCATACTCACTTCATCTGCTTCACGATGGTGCTCTTCCCTGACTCTCCAGCCCCTGGAAGAGGGTAGGAGGGACACCTTAGGGCCCATCAGGGCCTGATGCCACAGTGATGGGCACCCCATGGGGACCAAAGCCATTGCCCCCCACCCACCCCCTGCCTGGACACCCAGCCTGGCTGCCTCCCACCACTGCCATCATCCTCACATTCCTGTCACCCCTTGCACCCTGTGTGGGGCCACAGCTCGGGGACCCCCAGGGTGGTGGGGACCTCCCGGGTGTGGGTCCCCGAGGTCCCACACCTCCCACCCACCACGGGCAGCACCAGCGATGCCTTCGGGGCCGTAAGCGGCTTAGGGCAGCACAGGAAGCTGCTTAGAATTAGGGTGTTAATCGCCTTGACCCCGGCCCCCCCACCTGGATAAGGCCCCACTGCTGGCCCCTGCCCCACAGGGTCACCCCCTGCCCCACAGGGTCACCCCCCTGCCCCGCGGGGTGCGGAGGGACCCCCAAGGGACTGTCCCCTCTTGCCTGGCACCCAGCAGCAGGTATGGGGGTGCTGGTGGCAGGAGCTCCCCAGGCTCTCGCCGACGCCCCTGGGATGTGCCGCGGCCCCAGTGGGACCCCCTGTCTTGATCCCTTCCCCCATCCCCACACTGTCCCCTTTGTCCCTGCCACCCCCAAGAGACCTGCCACCTGCCGCTCTTCCCAGGGATAACSCTGGGGACATCCAGGTGGTGGGACAACCTCTCCAGGCTGATGGCAGCTTCTCCAAGGGGTAACAGGGATGGGGCAGGAGGAGCCCAGGGGGTCGTGGACTCCCTGTCCCCCTCCCCATCTCCTCAGCCTCAATGGGGTGGGGACACAGGGACATCTCATGGGGACATCCCCTCCAGCCTTACCAAGCAGCAGCAGCTTGACCGTCTTGGCATCCTTATCCGCATCTTCCTGGAGCTTCTTCTCCAGCTCCTTGGACCTCTTGGCCATCTCCTTGTCCTCGGCACTGGCCCCGCTCCCCATGGCTTCGTTCTCCTCCTCCAATAACGCCACAACCTCGTCTAGGTCCCCTGGCTTTTCCAGCTCTTCGAGGGAACAACACGCGCACCCCGGAGGCGAGGTGGGCGCTAGGGGCTAAACCAGGAATCCCGAAAAACCCGCGCCGGGTACCCCACACCCCAGTGTCGGGGTGCCCCAAGCCGGCAGCGCTCCTCGGTGGGTGCTCGCTGCTGGCTGCCCCCCGCTCTGTCCCTTAATTCCCCATGGATAACCTGATTTTTTTTGACCGTGGGATTTGGGGACTTTTTATCTTGCCATGTGACCCAGGAAATCCAATTAGCCCAAGATGGCAAAGATTAGGGCTCAGGGAGAAAAAAAAAGACGGAGCATCTCGGGGAGGTGGGCACGGGGCTTTACATAAGGGGGGGCACCGGTGTGGCACTCCCTGCCCATGGGGACGGGTCCCCTGGGGTGACTCGAGAAGTGGGGATCATTTCGGGGCTCCCTCGTGTCTGTGGGCTGCGAGATCCTACATTTGAGGAGTGCTGAGGATGGGATCAGCCCCTGGGGGTGTGTGTCCCCTGCCCCTGGACGTTGCAGGGCAGTGGCAGGGGACTGGGTGGTGACAGGGGGACAGGGTGGTGGCAGTGGGGTGGTGGCAGGGGGACAGGGTGGTGGCAGTGGGGTGGTAGCAGGGGGACAGTGACACTGGAGGGTTCCTCCTGCAGGGAAAAGGGAGCTAATTACCCCTGGGGGGGTAAGGAGCCCCCCTAATCCTGCCTCGCCGGGTGCCGCCCTCCCGCTGCCTAAGCTCTTTAATGGGATCGTGGCTCAGCCTTCCTCCTCCTCCTCTCGCGGGGCTCAGCACCCCCCTCCCAGCCCATCCCCCAGCCCAGCAGGCCCCCCCAAAGCCCGGGGGACGGGTGGGTGGGTGCTCCCCCCTTTCTCCTGCGGGGCTGATTTCGGGTGGGCACCACAGGGGGAACCCCCCACCCCGGGTGGAGTTGGGGGACCCCCAAAGGTCCTGCAGGTCCGCGGGGTTTGGGTTTAAGGGGCCCTAAATCCCTGCACTTCGCAGGGCCACTGGGGGCTCCATGTCCCCGCACTGGTGTCCCCACGTCCCACCAGGCGCGTGTCCCCTGCCAGCGCCGTGCCTTGGGGACACTCTGTCCCCGCTGTCCTCGCGGACACAAAGCCCCTTCTGAGCCTCTAATGAACTCGCCGCTAATGAGGGGGGTCCAATTAAAATACCAGACGCCACCCCCCTCCCCGCGGAGTGCGCACAGTGCTGGGGACGCGACCTGACTCGGGCTGGGGGTCCCTGCTGTCCCCCGCGGCTGCTGTGCCCTCCCAGCCTGGCACAGCGGTGGCCCTGGTGGGTGGTGTCACCTCGCTGTCCCATCACCCCCTCGACGCGGGGTGGGGGGCGCAGAGGGGGGGTGGGTGACATTCCCTCCGCTCCGACAGCGGCTAAAAATACCCCCCCGCGCCGGTGGCAGCTTAGGGGACACTCGGGGCGCTCGGAGGGGACACGGCCCGACACCCACCCRGAGCCACCCCCGCACCGGCACCCCCGGCCCAGGTAGGGGCACGCGGAGACCGAGGGGAGGGCAAAGGTGACACCCCCGGCCCCCCCCAGCCGGGCTCTGCTTCTGGGGGGGCCCCAGGTTGGCTGGGGGGTGAGTTGGGGGACTTGAGCGGGGGAGAGACTCCGTGGGGACACTCCCGGGGGGGCTCATGAGTGTCTGGGGGGATCACGGGTGTTCCCGTGGAGGTACGGGGCTGTCCAGGGGGGGTTACACGTCTATCCCGGGGGTGTCACGGCTTTCCCCACAGGGGTACAGGGCTGTCCTCCGGGAGGGTGTCACGTTTGTCCGGGGGGGTACAGGGCTGTCCGTGGGGTGGGGTCACGGCTGTCCCCATGGGGGTACACGACTGTCCCCTGGGGGGGGTTAGGGTTGTCTCGGAGGAGCCACGGCTGTCCTGGGGGGGGACAGGGCTGTCCGGGGTGGGGGGTATCACGGCTGTCCTGGGGGGGTACAGGACTGTCTGGGGGTGTCACGTCTGTCCCGGAGAGGGTACAGGGCTGTCCGGAAGGGTTGGGGGGGAGGCAGCTGTCCTGGGTGGTACAGAACTGTCCCGGGGGGGGTTCACGACTGTCCCGGGGGAGTCTCAGCCCCGCAGCCCCCTAGCTCACGGCCCCATCCCGGGTCCTCCCCCCACCCAGCGCCGCAGCCACCTCCTTCCTCCTCCTTCCTCCTTCCTCCTCCTCCTCCTCCTCGCCACATCCTCCGCCCGCCCCATCCTCTTCCTCGTCCCGGTTTCCGGCCGGGCCCCGCCGGGGACTTTGGTCCATTCCCGGGTTCCTGCATCAATCATCAACCAGGGGAGGGAGCGGCCGCTGCGGCCCCGCCGCCGTAAGAGTCCCGCGGGCCCCCTCACCGCCCCCCGCCGCCATCGCCATCATCACCATCACCATCACCACCACCCCCTCCGCCCCTCCCCGACCCCCCCGGAGCCGCCATGTCCTCTGCCCCCCCGGCCAAGTGTCCCTTCAAGAAGCGGGGTAGCCTGCAGACCCCCAGCCCCGCAGGTGAGACCCCCCCCAAACATCCCACCCCCCCCCCGACAGCCCACGGGGACACGCAGGTCACGCCCAGCGCGGGGGGGACACGATGCTGCGAGTGGGGGGGGCAGTTTTGGGGGGGAGGTGCCGGGTCGCTGCTTAGAGGGGGTTTGGGGGGGGGATGGGGAGGCCCAGCGCCGTGTCCCGGCCCCGGGGGGGTGGCAGCGGGGTCGGGGGGTCCCGTCGGTGTCCCCAGCCGGCAGCGCCTCGGTGGCGCAGTGAGAGCCGAGGAGGAGGAGGAGGAGGGGGAGCGCTGGAGGATGCGGGGGGGCGGCTTCATGAGGCACCGCGGGGGTGGCCTCGGGGGGCACGGGCGGGACACGGTGGCACTTGGGACTTGGCACCCGCTTGGCACCACTGATGGGGCTACTGGGGGTGTCACCGGGGCTGTTCTCAGACGCGGGTGTGCTGAGTCGGTGGCACAGGGTGATGGTGGCACGGGGTGATGGTGGCACGGGGTGATGGTGGTGGCACGGGGTGATGGTGGTGGCACGGGGTGATGGTGACACAGGGTGGGCGAGGTAACACTTAGGGGTTGTCACTCGGCTGGCACTGGTGTGGGTGGGGCTATCGGGGTGTCACCGGGGCTGCTTCCAGCTGTGGGTGACCCACATGTGTCCCGGGTGGGTGGCACAGGGTGGTGATGGTGACACGGAGTGATGGTGGCGCTTTGGGGTTGGCACCCGGCTGGCACTGTTGAGAGAGGGTCTCAGGGTGTCACCGGGGCTGCTCCCAGCTGTGGGTGGGACACACGTGTCCAGGTGATGGTGACGACACAGGTGGTGGTGGCACTTTAGGGTAACGGTGGTGACACGGGGGGGGTGAGGTGGCACTTTGAGGTTGTCACCTGGCTGGCACTTCTGGGGGTCTCGGTGTGTCACCGGGGCTGCTCCTGACTTTGGGTGGCCCACAATGTCCCGGGTGGGTAGCACAGGGKGRTGGTGGTGACACAGTGTGGTGGTGGTGACACAGTGTGGTGGTGGTGGCGCGGAGTGGGTGAGGTGGCACTTGGGGGTTGTCACCTGTCTGGCACCACTGCTGGGGAGGGTCTCAGAGTGCCACCGGGGCTGCTCCCTGCGAAGTGCCACCTACCTGGCACACACGTGGGTGGCACAGGACATATCCTGGTGTCACTGTACCCCACGTGAGTCACCACTGGCACATTCTGATGACACCGGTGCCRTCCCTGCCCCGGGTGACACCAGCCCAGCTGCCCTGTTCCCACTGGGGTGATGCGGGGAGCAAATGGGGTGGAGGCTCCTTTTGGGGAGGGTCAGGAGACCTGCATGTCCCCTCAGGCTATGCTGGGCGGGAGGGCTCCTACTGGTGGCCCCAGTTTAACCAGTAGGACYCAATTTCCAGTGCCCCCCCAGCCAGGTGTGTGGTGGGTTCGGCCTTGCAGAGGAGGGCATTGGCATCGGGGGGGTGGCACTGGGCACCCCCAGCCCGATGTGAGCAGAGGGTGCTCCGGGAGCTCAGGGCAGTGGGGTGTGGTTGGGGGGGGGGTGTTTCCTCCCCTCCATCGCAGTCTGGGGGTGTGCTGCACGTGATGGGAAGGATGGGATGGGGGGCCAGGGCGGCAGCACTGGTTTGGGGGGGGGGAGTGGACCCTGGTGTTGCGGCCCCCCATGCCAGGGGTGTCCTGCCCCACACCCCTGAGCCCCTCATTCACTGTTGGCTCGTTACCCCCTGCAATGGAGCCAACAGCCCTCCCAGTGCCCCAGGGGGATTTGGGGGGGGGGTCCCTCTTGCCCTTGAGCTGCCTCAGTTTCCCYATCACCCCCATTGGGAAGAGCATCCCAGTTCCATGGTGGGGAGGGGGAGCTGATTAACCCCTCCCTGCCCGGGTGGGGGTCTGGACCCCCCAGCTGACGTTGTCCCACTCCCTGCAGAGCTGCGGGGGGGGCCGGGGGCCCGGACCCTGCAGTCGGCCCGGTCCCTGCCCGGGACCCCCCATTGCCTGAAGCATTTCCCGGTGGATCTGCGCACGTCCATGGATGGCAAATACAAGGAGATCGCTGAGGTGGGTCCCGGGCACCGAGTCCACCAGGTCTAGGGGGTGAGTGTAGTTTGGGGGGGGTTCCCCTCCATCCTTCCCACTCCCGTCCTCCCCAAACCCTCCTGCCTTCCCCCTTTTCCAGCTCTGAGCATGGGAATCCCTGTGAGCCTTTCTCTCCCAAGCCAGCGGGCTGAGGCCAGGCACAGCTCATGGCCGGGATGCTCCAGTCACAGTTCATGGCAGGGATGCTGCAGTCAGAGCTCATGGGCAGGGATGCTCCGGGCCCAGCTCCTGGCAGGGATGCTCTGGGTAGAGCTCCTGGCAGGGATGATCGAGGCACAGCYYCTGGCAGGGATGCTCCGGGTACAGCTCGTGGCAGGGATGCTYCAGGCACAGCTCCTGGCAGGGATGCTCCGGGTACAGCTCATGGCAGGGATGCTCCAGTCAGAGATCGTAGCAGGGATGCTSCAGGCCCAGCTCCTGGCAGGGATGCTCCGGGTACAGCTCGTGGCAGGGATGCTCCAGGCACAGCTCCTGGCAGGGATGCTCCAGTCA
>JACAXG010000081.1:2486346-2509490 GCA_018881555.1 Amblyornis subalaris | reverse complement strand
TGTCCCTGTCCCCCAGGCTCTGGACAAGGTCTCTGCCTACATGCGCTCGGGACGCTTCATGAAATCCCCTGTTTTCTTGCGCACGGCGAAGTGGGGCAGCACCAAGGAGTGAGGGAGTGACTCCCCAGTGCCCCCCAACTCATCCCCAGACCCCCCCAATAAATCGTTAGGGGACTCCCCTTGTGCAGCCTCTGTGTGGGGTGCACTGAGCCGCCGAGGGACTGTGGTGGGAGCTGTGGGAACCCCTCACTTGTGGGGTAACAGCTGGAGCCTCCTGGATCCTGGGATGGGGAAAGTCATTCCCCCCTGCATCCCCAGGATAAGGAAGAACCCCCGGGGAGACTGTGGGGATCAAGGTGGGGTCCATATTTCCCCCAGGGTAATGAGACCCCCCTGCATCTTAGTGGGTCGAAAGGGGGGACCCTGGTGCAGCTTGAGGGACCCATGGCCCCCAGGATAGGGAGGTTCTCATGGAGTTTGGGGGGGTCACAGAGCCCCCAGGATAAGGGGGACCCCATGGGGATGGGAGGAGTCACAGAGCCCTCTGTTAAAGGGGACCCGATGAAGTTTTGGGGAGTCACAGTTTCGTGGTCCCCCACGCCAGGAGAGTCCTGCCCCACACCCCTGAGCCCCTCATTCACTTTTGGCTCCTTACACTCCCCTGTACTGCTTTGAAAGCCAACCAGCAGGGGAAATTAACCCCACAGAAATACCTTGCCAGAGATTTTGGGTCAGAGTTACAATTTTAATAGAAAGGTTACAATAAATGCAGTAATACAGAAACAAAACTGGCCTAAACCCACCGGGTCAGAGTACAGCCTGGCACCCTGTTGACCAGGGTGGTAGCTGCAGTGTGACGAAGCTGTGGTAGCAGTGCTGTTGAAAGCAGGGGTCCTGTAGAAAAGTCTGGTCCTCTGGGTGTCCAGCGGTGGTCTCTCTCAGTCCCCTGGCATTTTGATGTGGTGGTTCTCAGGTGGTACCTCCCCCAGGGGCAGGGATTTCTGCAATGGAAATGATGTCATCCTATGAGCCATAGGATGTTTCTGGAGTTCTGTTAGTCAGTGCCAATTCAGTTGGTTGATGGGGCATTCAGCAGAGATAATCCTCTCAGGATGGGTGGTGCTTGCTGCTTCCCAGGGAAGTTATCACAGTTGAGATAAGAAACAATAACCCCAGCTCACATGGTCTGCCTCTCCTCAGCTGGAAGCCTGAGGGACCAGGTGTGTACCCAGCTACTGGGAAGGACCCGTTGATACAGACGGTGACAGAATACACACTTTTGGTTAACCCTGGACTGCCGCGGCGTGGGGCGGTGGTAAGTTGCCGCAGCCTTCCAGAAGCGTCCCCGGCAGGGGAAGCCACCTCAGCGCAGAGAGCCAGATGACGGCTCAGCAACACACGCTGCCGTGGAGGTGGAGCGCCCACACACACTCACGTAGAGATCTAGAAGGCAGCCGGTGGTAAGAAGGTGAGACAGGTTCTTCGTATGAGTTCCAGCAACAGGGCTTATTGTGGAGGGTTCAGGGACGAAAAAACAAGATGGAGAACAGGGCGCAGGCTTATATATGGGGTGCGGAGGGCGGGGAGAGGAACAGAACCAATGGGCTGAGGGCCAGGGGGCGGAGTAAGGGTACAGGAGCCAATGGGGACACAGGGAAGGAGGGATTAGGGGAGAAGGGCCAATGGGGGTCACAATCAAAGCGAAATTTCTAGAAAATGTACATATATAGAACAGGGGGGTGGAGAACAGTAAACCAATCCCAAGAAGGGAGAAACCATTGTGGAGACAAAGGGGGTTCTCAGCCCTTTAGAATGGCCCACCAGCAGGCTTGGGCTGTTCCTGAGCCCTGTGGCTCTCTGGTCTCTCCAGCAGTGGCCTGAACCACTGCAACATCTCCCCCTTTTTTACTTTTAAAGAGGGCATTCTCCATAACCTTAAGGACAACCCTCTTAAGACAACCAAAGAGGAGTATTATGAGAAAAACAAGTAAAACAATCCAAAGAAAGGTTTTGATAATTGAAACGGCCCAGTTAGAGAGTCCCGAGTTCTTAAAAAGTCCTTCAAACCATCCACCGGCTTCCCTCTTTAGGTCTTCCAGCTGGTCCCTCATCTTCTGGATGGTGGAGTGAATGCTCTGGCCATTCGAGGAGAGGTTCAGGCAGCAAAGTCCCTCGAATTCCTCACAGCCATGGCCATGTGCCAGGAGGAGAGAGTCTATGTTTTGCAGGGTGGCCCATCTGGTGGTCTCCTCGTCTTCGAGGAGCTGACTCAGGGCACTCGATGTTAGGTTGGCTTGCTTACCCATCCAGCACTCCAGGGGTCCAATATCGCCTAGAGCTTTGGCGGCCGCAACCCACGGTAAAAATATGGACACCGCGGCGTTCTTAGAATGTGACCAATCAGCAATTTCGCTATTGCAATTTTCACCCAAATTCCGAAGATCTCTCTTTTGACGAGCCAATTGATTCTCCTTTTGTCAATTAATAATTTGGATTTTGTTCGGTGCTAGGAGGGTAAGCTGGCCTAGAGTACATGGTCCTCCCCGAAGACGGGAGGGGATTCCTGCCCAAGCCCTGTCTCCACAGATGAGAAACACTCCCCTGGGGAGTACCCTGGGTTCGCCAGTGGAGGCAGACAATGTGGGGCTGGTGTAATTGCACCAGTACGAAGCATCATATTCTTTTTTTGTTGGATTGACCCTTTTCTAAGGCAGGCCGATTCGAGCCATTCGGGAATGGTCAATTTATACCCGAAACGAACACAGTAAGTGGCTTTGGAGGACCCCAGCAAAGCCAATTCCTGGGGTTCCTCTGGTGCGCGCGCTAAGATCCTTGTCCACTGGTCCCAGGTGTCAACAGGGTTGGGTTTTTTCCCTACAAAGGGGTAGTTGTTGGCACGGAGAGGAATCCCCACCAGGCAGGTGGATAACGGCTCCTTAGCTCCAGTCATAGAAAGGCACATATGGTCTTGGCCGATGGCTTTGGCCAGTGTGACCCACACATTGGCCTTTGGCTGCGGGACTAGCCAGGCATCGTTCGGTGGTGGAGCCAGGAGGGTCCAAACTGCATACAGGAGCCACAGGTGGATGGACAACATCTCGGACTGGATGAGGAGACTGTCTCTCTCTCTCATCAGGCCTTCAAAATAAAATGTTATTAACTCAAAATAAACAGAAAAAGCTGTACCCAACACCTCTTTCTCCTAATCCTCCTACCTGCCCCCTCTTTGTTTACTGAAAGGGGGGGGGGGTTTGTGGGGGAAAAATAGGATGGGGTCGAGGGTAAATACGGGTAAGGCAACACAAGGGGGAAGATCAAGGGTCTTTTAATTCAGCCTGAGAGGGGGGCATGTTGGTGTTCACGTGGCTATCATCCTTTCGCCTTCTCCTCTTCCAAGTGGTATTTGTGTCTTGTTCAGCGTTCTCTTGGTCGTGATTGGGTGGAATAAGTCCTTTCTCTGGTGCATCTTCTAGATATGGCTTGATGTTGCGCCCTGGGATCCACTTTGGTCCTGTTGGTGTTGAAACACAAGCATATCCTCTCCCCCAGGTAATAAGTTCATATGGGCCCTGAATCTGGTGGGTCTCTGGGTCTTTGACCAACACCGGCAGTCTTTCCTTTAATTTGGCTCAGGTCGAATTTGCAAAGTGCCGAAATACGGGAGGGTCAGGCTCGTTGAACGAGTTGTTCAAAAAATTGATGTTACATAGAGCCTTGCAGAGCCTCTCAACCGGAGAGCTGCTCTCTGCCCCTCCCTGTTGTTGGTCAAGGACCCACTTGATGTTCTGATGGGCCCTTTCCACTATTGACTGCCCCGATGGGGAATGGGGAATGCCTGTGCTGTGGTGTATGCCCCACTGCTGAAAGAAATCCCTCCGTTTTTGTGAGGCATAGGCAGGACCATTGTCGCTTTTCACCTCTTTGGGGATTCCCAGCGTGGCAAGGGCTAGGAGGTAATGTTTCATTTCGTCCTTTGCCTTCTCTCCAGCATGGGCAGCGGCAAAGACGGCACCAGAGAATGTGTCAATAGACACATGTATATACTTCAGCCTGCCAAATGGGGTAAAGTGTGTCACATCCGTTTGCCATAATTGGCAACTCTGTAATCCCCGAGGGTTAGTCCCCGTGTAACCCAGGGAAGGCAGCTGATACTTTTGGCAGAATGGGCAAGTAGCTACTATTGCCCTGGCCTGATCTCTTGGGATTTTATACATTCTGACAAGAGCTGGTACGTTTTGATGGAAAAACGCATGGCTCAATTTGGCTTGTGCGAAGGTGGTTGGGGTGTTAGGGGTTTGCACAGCCATGGCTCACGCGTCCGCCCTCTCGTTCTCTTCCGAGATGAAGCCTGGAAGGTTGGTATGTGATCTTACATGCATCACATGATAGGGTTGCTTTCGGTGGGAGAGCAGAAATATTAGCTTTGAAAGCAAGCCGTGTAATTTGTGGTTAGGGACCTCCTTCAGCAAAGCATGTTCGGCCCGGACAGTCACTCCGGCTACGTAAGCCGAATCAGTAACTAAATTAATGGGGTATAGGTCAAATTTCTCAAAGGCCCTAACTGCGGCTGTGAGTTCAGCAATTTGAGGTGACCCTTTGACCACCTCGACCTCGGATTCCCACTCCCGAGTGTCTGGGTCCCTCCAAGGGAGAACTGACTTGTGGGAGCGTCCAGAGCCGTCCATAAAAACTGTAAGGCCTTTGACGGGTGTTTGGCTTAGCAAAGGTTTTGGGGCCAAATAGAGGGTCGAATTGAAGAACTTGTGACTAGGTTTGTGTATAGAAATTTGGCCTGAGAAACTGTCCAGGGTGAACTGGAGGTCTTCGTTGGTCTGGAGCAAACGCTCCAAATACCCAGTAGTCAATGGAAGGCGGATGTATGCAAAGTCACCGCCAGCGAGAACATGGAGGTGTGCTCTTGCCTTCATAATTAATTGAGCCATCAGCTCTTGCGGGGTCATGATTGTTTTTCCCGGTTGGTGGGACAGAAAGACCCACTCAATGATAAGGAGTGAATCCTTCTGTGCCACATCCCATTGATAGATCAGGGCATATAGTTGTGGGGACTTACCCAGCACTACCAATTCAAAGGGGAGGTATGGATCCGCTCGATGTGCCTGCCATGATGATAGGGCGTCCTGGACTCTTTCTATGGCCATCCTCGCTTCCRGTGTCAAGGAACGGGGCGCATCGAGGCCCTCGTTACTTCTGAGCAGGTTAAACAGCGGCGCGAGGTCCTCGGTGGTGATCCCGAGCAGCGGATGGACCCAGTTTATAGATCCACATAACTCCTGAAGGTCACGAAGGGTCAGAGGATTGTCTTTGATAGAAAGCTGCTGTGGTCTGATTGTCCGAAGGCCAATAACGAGTCCCAGATAAGTCCAGGGGCACACCTTCTGAATCTTTTCCCCTTGAATATCAAAGCCAGCTGCCTTGATGGCATCAATAGTATTATTTAAGGTCAAGTCCAGGTAATACTGATCTGCAGTGCAGACCAGTATGTCATCCATGTAATGTAAGATCACTGCCCTAGGAAACTCCTTTCTTAGTGGAGAGAGGACGTGGGCCACGTACCATTGGCAGATGGTGGGCGAGTTCTTCATCCCCCGGGGGAGGACTCGCCAATGGTGTCGCCTCAGGGGAGCCTGCCAATTCAGGGATGGTACCGAAAAGGCGAACCTGGGCGCATCTCGGGGATGGAGCGGGATATTGAAAAAGCAGTCCTTGATATCCATGACTGCCAGCTTCCATTCGCGCGGGAGCATAGAGGGAGAGGGGAGGCCGGGCTGTAAGGGACCCATATCCTCAATGACCTCATTGATCTTTCTGAGGTTGTGGAGGAGCCTCCACCTGTCCTTGCCTGGCTTGTGCAAGACAAAGACAGGTGAATTCCAAGGGCTATTGGTGGGCACAATATGGCCCTTGGCTAATTGTTCCTCCACGAGGGCTCCAAGTGCACTCAGTTTTTGTTTACTCAGGGGCCACTGGTCAACCCACACCGGAGAATCCGTTTTCCAATTCAAGGGTGGGGTGGCGCGCCTCTCGGTGGCCCCCACTAGAAATCCCGTGGTGAAGAAGGGATTTCTAGTCGGGCCCCCCCTTGGGATAGGATATCCCGACCCCACAGAGTGAGGCCAGCCGATACAATAAAGGGCCTGATGGTGGCAACTTGACCCTCTGGTCCCTCTACTGTGATATTGTTTACACTGCGCATGGAAGTAGTCGTGCCTCCAATGCCCGGAATATGTCCAGATGCCAGTTTCAGTTTCCAGTCACGGGGCCACTCGGAACGGGCGATGATTATAACGTCCGCTCCGGTGTCAACCATCCCAGGGAGGAAACACTCCGAGGTCTTATTTCGGAGCCGGCACTCCAACAAGGGCTTGTTAGGGCCTACAACCTCTGTCCAGAAAACAGCGTCAGATCTTCGTTTTGTCTCCCAGCCTTCGGGTAACAAGAAGGCCTGGGCTATAGCAGCTCCTTGAGTTAGTCTATAGGGCGGGCCTATACACGTAAGTGATGCCATAGTGGGATCCCCTGGGTTTACAGTCAATACCTCAGGTGTTATCATGATTTGGTCCGGGGTACGGACCGGATCCCTTAGGATAAAAAAATGTCGCGGGCTGCGGTGTGGGCTAAATTGATCTGTGGGGAGTGTGTAGTCACCTGTGTCCGAGAAGTCCACCGTAATTGCAATAGTTAGTTGGATACGCGTCCCAGGCTTAAGGTGATGTAGCACTTTGGAAACTCGGTCCTCCCTCTCCTGCTCACAGCAGCACCACTCTATGTCATCCTCCGAGGAGGAGCGGCCGGCGCAGCGGGGGCAGGCAGTCTCCCACTTATTGTCTGAGCACGGGGCCGCTCCGCGCTCTGCCGTCTGTTTCTCGCCGGCTGATGAAGGTGGTTCCCGTGGTGGCGCTGGCAGGTGGGACAGTCTGCTGGGGAGGATTCACAGGGATGGTTAGTTGTTTCTCTGACTTTCGGACAGTCTTTGATGAAATGTCGTGGCTCCCCACAGTGAAAGCATCTGGCACTCTGGTTTGATACTGCCATAACTTCCGCGACCCCTTTTGCCACCGCTGGAGCGATGGTAACGCTCTGGGATGTTTGCGTGGCACAAGCCTCTAACATTGAGTCCAAGGTGGGAGGCGGATCAATGGGAAGGGTCGATAAGATTTTCTTGCAGGCTTCATTGGCATTGGTTTTTGCCATGAGTTTGAGGAGTGCCTGCTGAGCCTCTTTATTGTCGATCTGTTTTTCAATAGAATCCTTTCATCTATTCATAAACTGTATAAAGGATTCCTCAATCCCTTGCTTAATGTTAGAAAAGGCCTGGGTTGGGCTGGAATCAGAGGGGGTCAATAGAAGCGCCCTTCCCGCAGCCTGTTTAATATCCTCCAAGACTGACTCGAGGATGGTATCGGCCTGGTCTTGGGGTTTGTCGTAATTCCCCTCACCGCACAAATGGTCCAAAGTCAAATGAGCTTTATCTTCTTCCTCCCGATAACGTGGGAGGAGGTCCCTCAAATGTCTTTTCCAGCTCCTTTCCCATAGGAGAAGCTCCGCCGGCAAAAGGAGGCAGGAAAGGATGTTATGTGAGGGACCATGACCTGTGCGGTGAGGGTCGCGTTGAAGAGGTTTTTGAAGCAGGGGATTCCCTGCCATACCCCTTGGCCGTTTTGCAGTTGTTTCAAATGTGCATATGGGAGAGGGGTCCACATGGGGTTCCTCCCTCTCCGGTAGGTGACTGGGGCGGCACATATCTTATTTACCAGCTCCCAGTCCCCATCTGCTGCAGCCTCCCTTTGAATGCCCTTCCAGTAATCCTCAGGATCCGAGGCATCACTGTCAGTCTCCTCTATCAGGGCCATGGGTGGGGCAGGCCGGCGTCGTGGGGCTGATGAGGCCAAGATGGCCGCCTTCCGGTTCGGCCCCCGCCCGCTTCCGGTAATGTGGGAACCAGAGGGTTGAAAGTTCCCAGGGGTGGAGCCTCTGCCGGTGGTAGGAGGGGCCAAAACCAGAGGAGGGGTCCCGGTGGTAGGGGAGGGGCCTGATGGTGACATCAACGACGCGGAGGAGGGGCCCGACGCAGCAACACCCATTGACACATGGGGTACGCCCGTTGAGGCGGGCACAGGGGGGATGACAGACAGGGAGGTTTCACAGCCATTTTGTGGGGTAGCTGGCAGGGCGGGAAAGTCAGGGGTAGAGTGGGACAAGATGGAGGGGCTAGCCACAATGCCGGCGCCATCTTGTCCCATTAAAACAACTGGGGAAGACAAAACTGGGACCTGGGGTGTAGGAGAGAGGGTTTAGGGAAGGACCCAAGATGAGCGGCGCCTTCTCATCCCGGTAGGGGAGTGGAATGGATTGGGAGGTGGCAGGGAGACGGTGGCAACCCTGCGTTAAATCACAGGCTCCAGCTCCCAGTTCATCTCACAGCAGGGAAATGGGGGGGATGGGACGGAATGGGGGGGAGGAATGCAACAACTGAGGGTTAACTGGGGGTCTCCCAACTTCATTCCCCAAATCTTTAACAGGAGCATAAATTAACGTAACCAGGGAAAAACATTTCTGAACTGAAGTATCTCCCCTCTCCCTTAAACTAGTCAACTTTCCCCCCACTGCATCCCAAAACTCATGGGTTTTAACTAACTCAACAGAAGCAAAGGGAAAATACTCGAAAACCCAATGAATAAAGCGCTTAAGTTTCCCCTTAGAAAAATGAAAATCTTTCCCCTTAAGGGCTCCCACAACTTGGAAATAAACATCCCGCTGGGGACGGGTAAGCTTAGCACCCATTTCCCCAAAACTCCGCCCAGCACCCGAGAGGAAAAAGAAAGCAAAGAAAAGGCACAGAAGGGTGCCCCACGGACACTCACCCGTCCGAACAGGGTCAAAAGAAGCTCTCAGGGTGGTCCACCGGCTCAGACCGACCTCCTTCTTCCTGGGAGGCTACCGGTCTCCCCTCAGTACTGTCCTGCTAAAACACGAAATAATCCTGGGCGTGTTGGCTACTCCGAAGCGGCTTATGCCCAGCGGTGGGACAGCTGGGGACGCTTCCAGGAACCTCTAGCAAAGGTCCCTGTTTGGGGCGCCAACCGCCGCGGCGTGGGGCGGTGGTACGTTGCCGCAGCCTTCCAGAAGCGTCCCCGGCAGGGGAAGCCGCTCCAGCGCAGAGGGCCAGATGACGGCTCAGCAACACACGCTCCCGTGGAGGTGGAGCGCCCACACACACACACGTAGAGATCTAGAAGGCAGCCGGTGGCAAGAAGGCGAGACGGGTTCTTCGTATGAGTTCCAGCAACAGGGCTTATTGTGGAGGGTTCAGGGACGAAAAACAAGATGGAGAACAGGGCACAGGCTTATATATGGGGTGCGGAGGGCGGGGAGAGGAACAGAACCAATGGGCTGAGGGCCAGGGGGCGGAGTAAGGGTACAGGAGCCAATGGGGACACAGGGAAGGAGGGATTAGGGGAGAAGGGCCAATGGGGGTCACAATCAAAGCGAAATTTCTAGAAAATGTACATATATAGAACAGGGGGGTGGAGGACAGTAAACCAATCCCAAGAAGGGAGAAACCATTGTGGAGACAAAGGGGGTTCTCAGCCCTTTAGAATGGCCCACCAGCAGGCTTGGGCTGTTCCTGAGCCCTGTGGCTCTCTGGTCTCTCCAGCAGTGGCCTGAACCACTGCAACATCGGATATTATCCACCCCTTATTCTATACCATCCACATCCTGCTGGAATTACCATTACAGCCAGTTCTCACTCGAAATTGGGTCCCCTGGAGGTACACAACGAGTTTCCCCATCTTCTGTATTACCCAACATTTGTATCCAGGTCCTTGAGAAAAGACAATCCCACGAATGGGTTCGCCTTTGCCTGAGGCAAACTAATCCAAACAGTGTTTCCTAACCCTCTTATGAGTACCACAGGGACTTTATTGCCATCTATGGTGTGCAAGGGTCCTGACTGGGCAGGGCCAGCTCGACTGGCAGAGCCTTGGGTGTTGACCAACCAGGTGGCCTCCATCAAGTGTTGTTCCCAGTTTTTTGAAAGTCCCTCCACCCAGTGCCTTCAAGATGGTTTTAAGCAGTCCATTGCACCATTCAACCTTTCTGGCAGCTGGTGCATGATAGGGGATATGGTACACCCATTCAATCCCGTGCTCTCTAGCCCAGCTGTCAGTAAGGCTGTTCTTGAAATGAGTGCCATTGTCTGACTCAATTCTCTCAGGGGTACCATGTCTCCACAGGACTTGCTTTTCAAGGCCCAGGATGGTGTTCCGGGCAGTGGCATGAGGCACAGGGCAGGTCTCCAGCCATCCGGTGGTCACCTCTACCATGGTTAGCACGTAGCGCTTGCCTTGGTGGGTTTGGGGAAGTGTGATGTGGCCAATTTGCCAGGCTTCCCCATCCCTGTATTTTGACCACTGTTCACCATACCATAGAGGCTTCACCCGCTTGGCCTGCTTGATTGCAGCACACGTCTCGCAGTTGGAGATGACTTGTGAGATAGTGTCCGTGGTTAAGTCCACCCCTCGGTCACGAGCCCATGAGTACGTCGCATCTCTGCCCTGATGAACAGAGGCATCATGGGCCCAACGAGCAAGGAATAATTCTCCTCTGTGCTGCCGGTCCAGATCCACCTGTGATACTTTAATCCTGGCAGCTCGATCCACTCGCTCGTTGTTCTGATGCTCTTCGTTAGCCCCGACTCTTGGGTACGTGGGCATCCACGTGACAGACCTTCACAGTCAGCGTCTCAACCTGGGCAGCGATGTCTTGCCATGTCTCAGCAGCCCAGATGGGCTTCCCTCTGTGCTGCCAGTTGGCCTTTCTCCACCGATTCAGCCATCCCCACAGAGCATTGGCTACCATCCACGCGTTGGTGTAGAGATAAAGTCTTGGCCACTTCTCTCGCTCGGTGATATCCAAAGTGAGCTCGATGGCTTTAAGCTCTGCAACCTGACTCGATCCACCTTGTCCCTCAGTAGCTTGTCTGACTCGCCCTGTGGGGCTCCATACAGCAGCTTTCCATTTCCTGTTGGTCCCTACAATCCGGCAGGAGCCATCAGTGAAGAGGGCGTATCGCCTTTCACTCTCCGGTAGCTGGTTGTATGGCGGCGCCTCCTCAGCACGTGTCACCTGCTCCTCTTCTTCAGAAGACAGTCCAAAGCTCTCGCCTTTGGGCCAGTTCGTGATGATTTCCAGGATCCCAGGGCGATTAGGATTTCCTATCCGGGCTGGCTGTGTGATCAGGGCAATCCACTTGCTCCACGTGGCATCGGTGGCTTGATGTGTTGAAGGGACCTTCCCTTTGAACATCCAGCCCAGCACGGGTAGTCGGGGTGCCAGAAGCAGCTGTGCTTCGGTGCCAATCACTTCTGAGGCAGCTCAAACCCCTTCCTAGGCAGCAAGAATCTCCTTCTCAGCTGGGGTGGAGCTGGCCTCAGATCCCTTGTATCCCTGACTGCAGGAGCCGAGAGGTCATCCTCAGGTCTCCCCAGGTCCCTTCTGCCAGAGGCTCCAGGAAGGACCATTCTGCCCGGCTGCGGTGTAGAGCACATTCTTTACATCCTGCCCTGTTCTCACTGGCCCAAGGGCTACTGCATGGGCAATTTCCTGTTTGATCTGTTCGAAAGCCTGCTGTTGTTCAGGGCCCCACAGGAAACTTTTTCTTCCGTGTTACGAGATAGAGAGTGCTTACAATCGTGCTGTACTCTGGGATGTGCATTCTCCAAAAACCCACAGCTCCTAGGAAAGCCTGTGTTTCCTTTTTGTTGGTCGGTGGGGACATGGCTGCTATATTGTTAATTACTTCACTTGGAATCTGGTGGCATCCATCTTGCCACTTTACGCCTAGAAACTGAATTTCTTGTGCAGGTCCCTTAACCTTGCTTTGTTTAATGGCAAAACCAACATTCAGGAGAATTTGGGTAATCTTTTCTCCTTTCTTAAAAACTTCTGCTTTGTTCACTGTCATGTTGGCGTACATGTAGTACAGGTAGTAGGAGTAGGGCGGGTTGTCCTCCTCCACCCAGTTGCCCGGCAAAGGGCTGTCCAGGTTGAAGATGTGATGCTCCGGCTTGGATTCATCATCCACGCTGTCGAAGCCGTCCACCTGCAGGACAGACAGCCCCGGGAGGGGATGTCACCCCTTGCTCCAGCAGGGCCCAGGCTGGGTGTCCCCAGGAGCAGGACGCAGCGCTCACGTGCTCCAGGAAGAGGTGCAGCTCCGGGTGCTGGGCAGGGTGGACCGTGGCCTCGTAGAGCGGCAGGAAGATGTTCTCCAGCATCTCCTGGAAGTTGGCCAACTGCTTCTTCGTCCGGTAGACATCGCTGCGGGGAGTGGACCCCACTCAGGGCCGGCTGTCCCCCACGCCAGCCAGCAGTGGGGTGTCTTTGGTGTCCCCAACCCTGCTGAGGGTTCTTATCCCCCGTTTACTCTCAAGAGCCGGGGCACCTGCACGAGCCAGCGGATTTATAAAATACATCACCAATTGCCTAAATAGCTTGCATCACCCAGAGTCCGCAGTCGCTGGGGAGCCCCGTTTCGCAGCGAGGACCTGGAGATCCCTTCCTGGCATTTGGGAAATCCTACATGGTGCGTCCACCCATAGGTGAGGTCTCAGGTTTGCCCAAAGAGGGGATCCAGCTTTTATAGGCCCAAATCCGCAAGTTGAAGTGACTTGACCATATCTTTAGCACAGAACACCTGGATCTGATGACACTTCCTGACCAGCCAGGGCCATGGCTTGGCCAGAGCCCAGGCCTTGGCTGGGAGGCTTTTCCCCTAAAGTACTCTACAAACAATCCTGTATTCATTTCAGTTGGGAAAGTATTTTAAAATGATACATTTCTTGCAGATAACTGCACAAAGTTATGTGAAAGTTTCTAAAGCAGCTGGTTTGTTGTTAAACAGCAAGCATAAGCATCTTTGTCATCTATTTTTAGCTAAATAATACTGATGGTGTTGGTCACACGCTGCCCAGGATCCATCTTGTAAGTCAACTCAGGCTGAGGCTGCTGCTCAGGCCTCAGCACATCAGACCCTTCCCCTTACGTGGGCCCGTGGATGATCAAAGCCACGAGGAAATTCATGTCGGCGACGAACTCCTGCAGGTCGGGGTACGGCAGGTCCAGCTCCGTGCTCCTGGGGGGGGGGACACATGTGGGGATCACACAGCCCCCCCAGAACTCATCACCCCAGCGAGCAGGACCCTGCCCCTCACAAAACTCACTTGTCAGTGGGGTCCTGCTTGGTGTAGACGTGCACGACCCCGTCCACCATCTTCAGCCCGAAGCCCAGGTCCGCCGGCATGTTCTGGGGGTCCCACGTCTCGTAGGGGTGCTGCTCGGCAAACGGGGGGTGCACGGGGGCATCTGCAGCCGGGAGACACCCAGCATCACCCCAACGGCTCCTCCGGCACCCCAGCCCAGCGCGGAGACCCCCCCACCCCGAGCTCACCGGCGGCCACGGGGGTCTCGGGCACCTCCTCGTAGCCGCGGGTCTCCAGGGGCTTCTCGGAGAGCTCCTGCAGGTACCGGGCCGTGGTCTTGCAGAAGCTCTGCAGGGACAGCCCCATGTACTTCTCCCGCACGAACAGCGCCTTCACCACGCTCTTGGCCGCGTCCAGCAGGTCCATGAAGGGCACCTGGAGAGGGCACACCAAAAAAACCCCCATCCCCCGCGTTTCAAGAGGATTCCCCGTTCCCTCTAGTAGAATTGATTAGCTTTGCACTCTGGAAGAAATGCAAATAGGTTTGCTGAGCATGTGTGCTTTTCTCTTGACTAAATTGTCTCATTCTGCACTCACACCTGAGGGGCATGTGTATTGCAGAATGTGTTCTAGTCATTATACTGATTACTGTACATCTTTTAGGATTCATGGTAGGAAATTCAACAATATTTTAGTTGGTTTGAGAGTTGGTAGAAGGCTTTCCTATATATAAATATATATATTTTTTTTTCATGTTTTATTTGCGGTCTGTGGTTATCCCTCCTGGTTTGGGGAGAGGGGTAACGTTTACTTGTGTTCTGTTACAGTCTTTTCCTTTTTTAGTTCACTAATTAATAATTCCAAAAATTTTGCCCAATTATAATAATTTTGAAGTCTTCTGAACAGAACTGAGAAGGCTTGTACATATTTGTGTGTTTACAAATATGTATTAATTCTTATACCAACTCCCAGGATAAAATTGGCTGAGATAAATTATACATTCATAAGATTTTTTACTACACCATTTTTTTCCAGTAAAAAGACAAATTAAACTTAAGAATATGTAGAATATTTTAACTAATATTTGATCTCCCAGTAAGACATTTTCAATGAAAATCCGAACAAATTATAAACATTAGCAAACTGAAAATGCAAGCATTATGGTGACACTTTAAGTTTCGTTGGTTTTCACGCGGTTCCATCTCATGTGTTGGTAAGTTTTTACAAAAAGAAAGTCAATTTGCTGCCTGCAGTTTTTCTGCCATCAAACTGTTTTCCTTATCTTCAATGCAGGGATGTGTGACATTCCTAGAAGAGAAGAAAAGAAACAAACTTCCCCGGCAAACATGTTAGACTGAAACAAGTCGCTAATTGCGTTAACTCGTTTACTCCTTTAGGTGCATTGCTTGCTGCACTACTTTTGTGTTTCCCACAGCTTACCAGTGGGGTTTTCTCCGATTGTTTGTTCAGTGGAGTGAGACTGCTTTTAAAAGGTTTTGTTAAGACTTGCAGTCTGAAGTAGGTAGGCATTTGAGTTGCCTCTGCCCCTTTTTTCCTTTCTTTTTTTTTTTTTTTTTAACTAAAAACAAACGGTTGTGTTCTGAAAGGCATCGAAGGGTTTCCCACTAGATAGGAGTTACAGAATTTGCTTCAGGACTCAAAACCGGGTAATTTTGGCTCCTCACAACAAACTAAAACCACAGGGGGGGTCCCTCACAAAGCAGGAGTTGTAGACTCCGCACAACTACGCACAATTAATGGAAACCTGGACATATTTAGAGGTTCCAAGGCTCGATGTGTGTACTGTCCCAGCGAGGGCATTCGCTCTCGCATTACCTTCTACTATAGGTCCAGGCAGAGTGGTGTGTGACCTAAGGTGCAGAATGTAATATTCATGATACCTGTGAAGTGAAAAGTTATAGAAGGTGGTTAAAATAACACAAAAAGATTCTTGTTAGAGACCTCTTTCAGGAATGAATGCTCAATTCTCTCAACGATTCCTGTAACATAAACAGAATCACATAGAATGTTAATAGGTTCCTGTGAAAAAAGGCGAAATCCTTCTACCACGCCTGCTAGTTCAACTAGCTGGGTGGAACCAGGTTGAAATGTTATTCAATATTTCCATTGTCCCGTATCATCTTTCCGCAGGGTGACAGCTTTGTGTGTCTTTCCTGATCCATCAGTGAAAACAGTTTTTGCCTCAGGGATGGGTGTATTGGACTGTCATCTCCGCGGTTGGAAGGGAAGTTCTTTGAAGGATTGTAACAGTGGATGTTTAGGTACTGAGTGAATGAATTGTCCGTTATAGTCCGTGAGAGCAGTTTGAAACGACAGTGAGTCCCTGAAAAGATTGTCTTGTTCTGTTGCAGGAATAGGAAGGTGTGTCGTCGTCGGCTCACATCCTGTCAGGCGCTGGCCACTGGCAGTTGCTGGGCTATTGCAGTGGCAATTAGCTCTGCTCTGAACTGCTCTGAGCCGATGTTAGCACACGCCTTGGTATAATCAGAGAGTGTCACATCAGAACGGTTACGGATTGGGTCCATAGCCTTTCTGCAGTCGTTGTTTCATTGTTCGTGATGTGGGTTTGGATTGCGATATACCACAGGCATTGCTTGGAAAAACTCAGTATCAACCCTCTTCCAAAGCACGTCTGCGGCATTTCTGCATAAAGCTTTCTGGCTCAGGTCCCATAGGTGGTAGTGGTTCCTCATCACAGTCACTAGAGGCATAGGACGGTGGTTTAATTTGCGAAATATCTGCTGCAGCCTTTTTGCGTGCCCCTTGCAGTATTTCTTCCGCACTAGGAGCAGTTGCTGCCGTAGCACATCCTGGGACAAGAGGAGGATATAAATCTGGTCCTTGTCCAGAGTTAATTGGACCGGGATCAAACGGATCCTTCCCCGCCACATTATTCTCTTCAGGTGGCATTTCATTAACAAAAATAACAGAATCTGATGACGATGCAGGCGGGGCCTCTGCTAAGACACGGTCCTCATCCTTAAATTGTTGTAAAGAAGAATATATCACACGCCAGGTAATAATATCGTCAGGGTGGACATCGTGATGAGTAGTTAGGTGAGTTTGCAAACACTCAGCCTCTTTTTGCCAGTGGTTAAGTTCATAAGAACCATCAGAGGGGTACCCAGGACAAAACTGTCTGACCCATATAAGCAGCTGTATGAGTCTTTGGGGTGGGATTTTAAATCCTTGTTCCCCGGTAATACGCAACAGACAGTCTTTGTGCAGTTTTTGGGCTTTAGTTGTGCCTTGCCCCGTTATAAGAAATGCTGTCCGACCGCTCGCGAAGGCTGACCTGTTTCTATAGCCAGCGATGAGAGGAGCTCCTTCGTGATCAGTGGAACACACCCACGGTTCGTTCGGTCGGAGTGCGCCGCCGGCGCTGCATCACGACAGCTGAAAAGTCCCTGACTTGTGGCGTACGAAATGCGAGACACACAGGCTGAGTCTGTGAATCTGTATTTTTCAGAACTAACACGATACTTACACGGTAAAACCTGCTATGTTCATCAAAACTTCAAAAGCCAGTTCCTGTAAACCTTGTAGATTCTGCTGTTAACTTTCTTATCAGAACCAGGTTAGCCCAATGTTTTTCTTGCCCTCGTGCCTTTGTGTGATAAGCACCCCTGATAACAGCAGATGTCTTCACAACGGGTGGTGACTTCAGGTGATAACTTCACACTGGGTGATGACTTCTCTGTAGAGGCTGGCTCCGTTTCTTTCGCAAATCCACATCTTCAGAACCGACTGCCCCAGGGGTGGAAGCACAGTCCCACCATTTGCCACGGACTGATCCAGACTGCACTGGAAAAGGGTGAGGCTCCAGAACACCTCCAGTACATGGAGCACGTGAGCGCTGCGTCCTGCTCCTGGGGACACCCAGCCTGGGCCCTGCTGCAGCAAGGGGTGACATCCCCCCCCGGGGCTGTCTGTCCTGCAGGTGGATGGCTTCGACAGCGTGGATGACGAATCCAAGCCGGAGCATCACATCTTCAACCTGGACAGCCCTTTGCCGGGCARCTGGGTGGAGGAGGACAACCCGCCCTACTCCTACTACCTGTACTACATGTACGCCAACATGACGGTGCTCAACCACCTGCGGCGGTAAGGACAGCCCTGCCCCAGAGCCTGCGCCCCTCGGGAGGGCCCGGGGGGGTCAGAGGGTGAGGGTGACGGTCCCCCCCCGTTGCAGGAAGAGAGGCTTTCACACCTTCGTGCTGCGCCCGCACTGCGGCGAGGCCGGTCCCATCCACCACCTCGTCTCAGGGTTCATGGTGTCGGAGAACATCTCCCACGGGTTGCTGCTGCGCAAGGTGAGCGGGGAGGGGGTGCCTGGGAGGGCTGGGGGTGTGGTGGGACCGCCCTGACCCCACTGTGCCCCCCAGGCCCCCGTGCTGCAGTACCTGTACTACCTGGCGCAGATCGGCATCGCCATGTCCCCGCTGAGCAACAACAGCCTCTTCCTGAGCTACCACCGCAACCCCCTGCCCGAGTACCTCTCGCGGGGGCTCATGGTCTCCCTCTCCACCGACGACCCCCTCCAGTTCCACTTCACCAAGGTGAGCATTGAGGGGGGAACACCGGCCAGTGAGCCCCCAGAAACGGCTGTGGGGCATGCATGGGCTGGGTGGTGGGAGAGGGTGGGTGGGGGTGTGGGACCAGTGGTGGGGTGAGATGAGTGGTGGGATGGGACTGGCAGTGGGGTGGGATTGCTGGTGGGATGGGGCTGATAGTGGGATGGGGCTGGTGGCAGCACCGATGGACTCCAGAGGGTGCTGGTGGTGCGGAGGGGTGGGAGGAGGTGGGGCCCCGTCGTGCCTGGGGGTGTCTGGCGGGAGCTGAGGGGTGTCGGTCCCCAGGAGCCGCTGATGGAGGAATACAGCATCGCCACCCAGGTGTGGAAGCTCAGCTCCTGCGACATGTGTGAGCTGGCCCGCAACAGCGTCCTCATGAGCGGCTTCTCCCACAAGGTGAGGCTCATTCCCTCATTCCCAATTCAACAGTTTGCCCCTTCCTAATTCCCATTTACCCCTATTTGCCCATTCCCATTTCCAATTCCCTTTCGCCCCCATTTGCCCATTCTCAATTGCCTCATTCCCACCTATTTGCCCATTCCCATTCCGTATTTCTGTTCGCCCCTGTTCCCCCATTCCCGTCCCCAATGCCCACATTTGCCTACTCCCACCCCCAATATTCCCATTCTCAATTCCCTTTCGCCCCCGTTTGCCCATTCCCAGTTCCCCCGTTCCCAGTTCCCCTGTTCCCGTTCCCCCTCCACGGGCCCTGGCAGCACTCGGGACCCTCTCCTGCCCTCGCAGGTGAAGAGTTACTGGCTGGGCCCCCACTACCTGAAGGAGGGTCCGGAGGGGAACGACATCCGCCGGACCAACGTGCCCGACATCCGCGTGAGCTACCGCTTCGAGACGCTGTGCCAGGAGCTGACGCTCATCACGCAGGCGGTGCAGAGCGCCGAGCTGGAGCCCATCCAGGAGGAGGACGTGCTCACCATCTCCCTGGGCACCCACTGACCGCCCGCAGCGTCCCCGCCGAGCCTCCCGGGGCTCTGCCGCCGTCCCCCGCCCGCTACCTCCTGCCCCGGGAAGGGGCCGCCCCTGCTGCCGTCCCGGTGCCGCCGGTGSCGCCGYGGGGCACGGAGTTTGTCGGGTCCTCTCCGTTTCATCTTGTTTTGGTCATTTTATGGGTGTTTTTTTGGTCTTTTTCTGTTGTTTTGAACTGGTGGCTCCTTGCTGGGCTGGGCCCTGCTGGGCTTGGTGGCACCAGGAGGTGACACGGGGATGGGCACTGCCGGGGGGGTCCTGGATTTACCTCCTGAGTCGGGGACGCGGTGACGTGTTGGGGGTCCTGGCGGCGGTGTGGGGGTCCCAGCCCAGCCCCACTCAGGTGCTGATGCTCTTTGAGCCCTGGCCCCCTCTCAGTCCCCTCTCCCACCCCGTGGGGGACATGGGGACAATCCGAGGGACCCAGACCCGAGGGCTCTGGTGTCGGTGGGGACACTGTGGCCCAGACGACAGGGGGGATGGTGCTTGGGGGGGGATGCTCCATCCTCATCACCACAGGGAGGAAGGCAAGGAGTGGGATGGGGAATGTTTCCCCCTCACCACCGCAGGGATGAGGGGAAAGGGGACAGGGTGACACGTGTTCCTGTCCCCAGCGCTGCGAGATGTTTGTGACCCAGATCAGGCTGGTCGAGGCTTCTCCCATCCTGGTGGGGCATTTCCCCCTCTATCCCTGCATCTCCCATCCTCGTCCTGCGGCCCTGCATCCGGAGCCGGCGTTCCCAGGAAAACCTTATGGCGCCTATGAAAGCAACAAAGTTACAAACCCCAACCCTAACGGAGCATGAAAAATAAAGTATTTAAGTAAAACACTGAAATTGAAGTGGGGGAGAGAGGGAATGCAGCCTCAGAGGGAAACTGAAGCACAGAGCGGGGTGGTGTGTCCCCTCATAGTTTGGGTTTGGGGGTCCCCAAGGTGACGGCGGGGGGGGTCAGGGGACGGATCCCGAGCGGTGGGGGCAGCGGCGGCGCTGGCGGACAGCCCTGGCTCCCTGCCTGCTCYCCGCCTGCTCCCCGCCTGCGCCCGCTGACGCCGGGGGGAGGGCAGGGGGGAGGGTCCTGCTCCGAGGTGTCGCAGTTCGTGTTCGGCAGAGCCTCGGCCGGGTCTCACCATGGTGGTCACCCTGGGGTACTGGGACATCCGTGGGGTGAGTGGGGTCGGGGGGTGACAGCGGCTCGGTGGGGGCGGGGGGGACAGGGGTCTGGGGGTCTCAGGGCGGTGTGGGAGTGCTGGGGGTCMCAGGGYGWGGGGGASRGGTCCGGGGTGGTTTGGGGTGCCAAAAGTGGGTGCTGTCCTCCCCCAGCTGGCGCACGCCATCCGCCTGCTGCTGGAGTACACGGAGACCCCCTACGAGGAGCGCRTGTACCGCCCTGGCCCAGGTGAGGGGGGGCAAGCGGGACGTGACCCCCCCAGTTCCATCCACCCCCCTCTCCCGGGACCCTCGTTCCTGCTGTGTCAGAAACCAGCGGGGAGAACGCCCCCAAAACCAGCGGGGGGAACGCCYCCATTTCTCAGCCTGTCCCGCTGCYGCCAGCCCCAGCCCCTCCTGCCAGCTCGGGGTGCGCACCTCTGCCCCCAACACAGACCTTGACCCACCCCCGGGGCAACGTCCTCCCTTATCTGCCCGGGGTGTCCCGGGAGGCGTCACCGGCTGCCCCCGGGGCACAGCCGGGACCCCCCCACTGCCCGCACCCCCCCATGGCTGTGGGTGCCACGAGTGGGGCAGAGGGTCTGGGGGAGYCCCCCCCAATCTCTCTGTCCCCCCAGCCCCTGACTATGACCGGAGCGAGTGGACCAAGGAGAAGGAGAAACTGGGGCTCGACTTCCCCAACGTAGGTGCTGGGCGGGGGGCGTGGGGAGGGGGCGTGGGGGTCCCCGGGGCTGACACCCCCTGCTCCCCCAGCTCCCGTATCTCATCGACGGCCCCACCAAGCTGACGCAGAGCAACGCGATCCTGCGCTACATCGCCCGCAAGCACAACATGTGTGAGTGGGGAGCGTCCCAGCGCCCGGGGGGGGGTCCCGGGGGTTTGGGGGTCGGGGGTTTGACTCCTCCCCACTCCGCAGGCGGTGAGACGGAGGAGGAGAAGCAGCGCGTGGATGTGCTGGAAAATCAGATCATGGATTTCAGGATGAACTTTGCCCGGCTCTGCTACAACCCCGACTTTGTGAGTACCCCCTGGGGGGCTGCGGGGGGACGGATCCGCCCCAGAGCCCGGGGCTGTCCCCCCGCATGGGACAAGGGGGCCAAGCCACCACAGGGGTGCCCTGGGGCACATCCCTTGCCTGGCTGCAGTCAGGGGGTGATGCCCCGGGGTTCTGGGGGGGCYGGGGGGAGCAGCCCCCYCGAMCTGTGCCCCCYCCGGCGCGCAGGAGAAGCTGAAGCCGGAGTACCTGGAGCAGCTGCCCAAGAAGCTGCAGGAGCTGTCGCGGTTCCTGGGCTCCCGGCCCTGGTTTGCGGGGCAGAAGGTAAGGGGGGGGTGCAAGGGGGGTTTGGGTGGTCCCTGCGGGGGCTGACCCCTCTGGCCCTCCCCCAGCTCACCTTCGTGGACTTCGTGGCGTACGACGTGCTGGACCAGCACCGCATGTTCGTGCCCGACTGTCCGGAGCTGCAGGGAAACCTGAGCCACTTCCTGCAGCGCTTCGAGGTGAGCGGGGACACGGGACAGCCCGGGGCCACCCCGGCGTCACCCCGGTGTCCCCGGCGCCATCCCCATCCCCGCCCCCCCGCTGTGCCCATCGCCATCCCTGACACCTCCGTGTCTGTGTCCCTGTCCCATCACAAACCTCATCCCTGAATCCCCAGTGTTCCTGTCCCCATCCCCATTCCTTTCACCCCTGTGTGCCCATCTATCCCTGGCCCCCTGGTGTCCTAATCCCTGTCCCTAACACCCCACTGTCCCCATCCCTGGCACCACAGGGTGCATTTCTCTGTCCCCATCCCTGGCCCCTCGGTGTCCCTATCCCCATCCCAGACACCCCAGTGGCCGCATCCCTGTCCCTGACCCCCTTGTGTCCCTGTCCCAAACACCCTGGTGTCCCTATCCCCATCCCAGACTCCCTGATGACCCCATCCGTGTCCCAAACACCCTGGTGTCCCTGTCCCTATCCCAGGCACCCCAGTGTCCCCATCCCTGCTACCTCCATGTCCCCACATGTCCCTGTCCCCCAGGCTCTGGACAAGGTCTCTGCCTACATGCGCTCGGGACGCTTCATGAAATCCCCTGTTTTCTTGCGCACGGCGAAGTGGGGCAGCACCAAGGAGTGAGGGAGTGACTCCCCAGTGCCCCCCAACTCATCCCCAGACCCCCCCAATAAATCATTAGRGGACTCCCCTTGTSCAGCCTCTGTGTGGGGTGCACTGAGCCGCCGAGGGACTGTGGTGGGAGCTGTGGGAACCCYTCACTTGTGGGGTAAYCCCYGGGGGGGACGTAGGACCCTCCTGRATCCCGGGAGTGGGGAAGYCATTCCCCCCTGCATCCSCAGGATAAGGAGGAGCCCCCATGGAGACTGGGGGGATCAAGGTGGGGTSCATATTTCCCCCAGGRTAATGAGACCCCCCTGCAGTTCAGGGGGTTGAAAGGAGGGAACCTGATGCAGTTTGAGGGACCCATGGCCCCCAGGATAGGGAGGTTCTCATGGAGTTTGGGGGGGTCACAGAGCCCCCAGGATAAGGGGGACCCCATGGGGATGGGAGGAGTCACAGAGCCCCCTGTTGAAAGGGACCCCGTGGAGTTTGTGGGGTCACAGAGCTCCCAGGAAAAGGGGGAGCCCATGGAATTCAAGGGGCTGCAGTGTCCCCAGAATAAGTGGGCGCCATGGAGTTTGTGGGGTTGCAGAGCCCCCAGCATAAGGGGGTCCCGTGGCGATGGATGGGGTGTGTCTCAGAACCCCTAGGATAAGGGGAACCCCATGGAATTTAGGGTGTCGCAGAGCCACGGGGATGGGGAGGGTCACAGAGCCCCCTGTTAAGGGGGACCCCATGGAACTTGGGGTCGTCGCAGATGCCCCGGGATAAGGGGGACCTCATGGAGTTTGGGGTGGTCACAGAGCCTTCAAAAGAAGGAGGTTAGGAGGTTCCCATGGGGGTGGGAGGGTCGCAAAACTCCCGGGATAAGGGGAACCCCATGGAGTTTGGGTGGGTCACTGGGCCCCCTGTTAAAGGGAGACCCCTTGGGGTGGGGAGGTTGCAGAGCCCCCAGGATAAGGGGGTTCCACGGGGACGTGGGGGGGGGTCACAGAACCCCGCGTTCCGGAGGGACCCCATGGAGCTTCGGGGGGTCTCAGACCCCCAGCATGAGGGAAACCCCATAGGGTCGGGGGC
>JACAXG010000081.1:2452883-2482171 GCA_018881555.1 Amblyornis subalaris | reverse complement strand
CCGGCGCGCAGGAGAAGCTGAAGCCGGAGTACCTGGAGCAGCTGCCCAAGAAGCTGCAGGAGCTGTCGCGGTTCCTGGGCTCCCGGCCCTGGTTTGCGGGGCAGAAGGTAAGGGGGGGGTGCAAGGGGGGTTTGGGTGGTCCCTGCGGGGGCTGACCCCTCTGGCCCTCCCCCAGCTCACCTTCGTGGACTTCGTGGCGTACGACGTGCTGGACCAGCACCGCATGTTCGTGCCCGACTGTCCGGAGCTGCAGGGAAACCTGAGCCACTTCCTGCAGCGCTTCGAGGTGAGCGGGGACACGGGACAGCCCGGGGCCACCCCGGCGTCACCCCGGTGTCCCCGGCGCCATCCCCATCCCCGCCCCCCCGCTGTGCCCATCGCCATCCCTGACACCTCCGTGTCTGTGTCCCTGTCCCATCACAAACCTCATCCCTGAATCCCCAGTGTTCCTGTCCCCATCCCCATTCCTTTCACCCCTGTGTGCCCATCTATCCCTGGCCCCCTGGTGTCCTAATCCCTGTCCCTAACACCCCACTGTCCCCATCCCTGGCACCACAGGGTGCATTTCTCTGTCCCCATCCCTGGCCCCTCGGTGTCCCTATCCCCATCCCAGACACCCCAGTGGCCGCATCCCTGTCCCTGACCCCCTTGTGTCCCTGTCCCAAACACCCTGGTGTCCCTATCCCCATCCCAGACTCCCTGATGACCCCATCCGTGTCCCAAACACCCTGGTGTCCCTGTCCCTATCCCAGGCACCCCAGTGTCCCCATCCCTGCTACCTCCATGTCCCCACATGTCCCTGTCCCCCAGGCTCTGGACAAGGTCTCTGCCTACATGCGCTCGGGACGCTTCATGAAATCCCCTGTTTTCTTGCGCACGGCGAAGTGGGGCAGCACCAAGGAGTGAGGGAGTGACTCCCCAGTGCCCCCCAACTCATCCCCAGACCCCCCCAATAAATCATTAGRGGACTCCCCTTGTSCAGCCTCTGTGTGGGGTGCACTGAGCCGCCGAGGGACTGTGGTGGGAGCTGTGGGAACCCYTCACTTGTGGGGTAAYCCCYGGGGGGGACGTAGGACCCTCCTGRATCCCGGGAGTGGGGAAGYCATTCCCCCCTGCATCCSCAGGATAAGGAGGAGCCCCCATGGAGACTGGGGGGATCAAGGTGGGGTSCATATTTCCCCCAGGRTAATGAGACCCCCCTGCAGTTCAGGGGGTTGAAAGGAGGGAACCTGATGCAGTTTGAGGGACCCATGGCCCCCAGGATAGGGAGGTTCTCATGGAGTTTGGGGGGGTCACAGAGCCCCCAGGATAAGGGGGACCCCATGGGGATGGGAGGAGTCACAGAGCCCCCTGTTGAAAGGGACCCCGTGGAGTTTGTGGGGTCACAGAGCTCCCAGGAAAAGGGGGAGCCCATGGAATTCAAGGGGCTGCAGTGTCCCCAGAATAAGTGGGCGCCATGGAGTTTGTGGGGTTGCAGAGCCCCCAGCATAAGGGGGTCCCGTGGCGATGGATGGGGTGTGTCTCAGAACCCCTAGGATAAGGGGAACCCCATGGAATTTAGGGTGTCGCAGAGCCACGGGGATGGGGAGGGTCACAGAGCCCCCTGTTAAGGGGGACCCCATGGAACTTGGGGTCGTCGCAGATGCCCCGGGATAAGGGGGACCTCATGGAGTTTGGGGTGGTCACAGAGCCTTCAAAAGAAGGAGGTTAGGAGGTTCCCATGGGGGTGGGAGGGTCGCAAAACTCCCGGGATAAGGGGAACCCCATGGAGTTTGGGTGGGTCACTGGGCCCCCTGTTAAAGGGAGACCCCTTGGGGTGGGGAGGTTGCAGAGCCCCCAGGATAAGGGGGTTCCACGGGGACGTGGGGGGGGGTCACAGAACCCCGCGTTCCGGAGGGACCCCATGGAGCTTCGGGGGGTCTCAGACCCCCAGCATGAGGGAAACCCCATAGGGTCGGGGGCRKTSGCARCCSCTCGGGACCGGGGGGACCCCACAGGGTCGGGGGCGWTCGCAGSCCCTSGGGAYCRGGGRGACCCCATAGGGWCGRGGGCGGTSGCARCCCCTCKGGAYCGGGGGGACCCCATAGGGTCGGGGGCGTTCGCAGCCCCTCGGTACCGGGGGGGTCCCCACTGCGTCACGGTCCTTCTGGCCCCGCCCCGGGGACGGGCGTGGCCCGGGAGTCACGCGGGCGGCGGGGCCGGGAGCGCGCGCCATGGCAGTGTTGGGGTACTGGGACATCCGCGGGGTGAGCGGGGACCGGGACCCCCATCGCGCACCCGCGCCCCCCCCGTGGGGCACCCCTGCGCGGGCCAGCGCCTCCCGACGGGGCTGGGGGGGCCCCCTGCGCTTTTTGGGGCTGCTCAGGGGGTCTTCGGGGTTCCCCCCCGATCTTTTGGGGGGCTGCGGGGGCTCTTCGGGGGTCCCTCCGGTTTTTGGGGGGGGCTGCGGGGGGTCCCCCTGGTCTTTTGGGGGTTTTGTGGGGTCCCCTCTGCGCTTTTTGGGGGTGCTCAGGGGGTCTTCGGGGTTCCCCCCCGATCTTTTGGGGGGCTGCGGGGGGTCTTCGGGGGGGTCTCCCTTGTCTTTTGGGGGTTTTGTGGTGTCCCCTCTGCGCTTTTTGGGTGACGCGGGGTCCCTTCTGGTTTTGGGGGGTGGAGGTTGTGGGGGTCCCTCTGCACTTCGGTGGGGGCAGCAGGGGCCTGTGGGGGTCCTCTTTGTCTTGGGGGGCTGTGAGGGCCCCCCTGAATCTTTAGGGGGCTGCGAGAGGTCGTCAGGGGTCCAACTGGTCTCGTGGGGAGCTGCGGGGGGGTCTTCGGAGGTCCCTTTGGGCTTGTGGSAGGGCTGTGGGGCATCTTTGGGGGTCTCTCCCGGCTTCTGGGGGCTTGTGGGGCTCTTCGGGGTCCCCTATGTCYTTTGGGCGTGCTATGGGGGTCCCTCTGGTCGTTTGGGGGGGCGGCTATGGACCACTAGTCTTGGGGGGGACTGGAGGGGGTCAGCCTTGGGGGGCTGTGGTGAGTCTGGAGAGGTCCCTCTGGTCTTTTAGGAGGTCTGGGGGTGTCTTCCTAATCTTGGGGGGAGCTGCGGGAGGCCCCCTGGTCTCTTGGGGGGTCTGTGAAGGACCCTCAGGTCCTTTGGGGAAAYGGCTGGGGGTCTCCTTGATCTTTTTGGGGTGGTCTGGGATGTCTTGTGGGGGTCCTGCTGCACTTGGGGGGTGGGGGGGATGTTGCTTTTGGGGGTAGSCGGTGTGTTGTGGGGTGTCCCTGTGGAGGGGGCGCTGACTGGGGGTACCGGGGGGATGCGTTTTGCCCTTCCCCGTGCCTCGGTTTCCCTATGGCTTGGCTTGTGCGGGGGGTGTTTTTGGGGGGGGTCTCACTGATCCCACCCCTCAGCTCGCCCACGCCATCCGCCTGCTCCTGGAGTACACGGAGACGCCCTACGAGGACAAGCTCTACAGCTGTGGGGAAGGTGAGGGGGTCRGGGGGTCCCCCCACCACCCTCGACCTCGCTGGCTCTTTGGGGGGGGGGACACGACGTGACCCAATTCCCCCTTCCCTTCCAGCTCCCGACTACGATAAGAGCCAATGGATCAACGAGAAGGAGAAGCTGGGGCTCGACTTCCCCAACGTAGGTGGTCTGGAGCCGGGGGGGGGCTATGGGGGGGTGTCCTGGTGTCCCAGTGTCCCCATGCCCGCTGTCCCCCTCAGCTCCCCTACTTCATCGATGGCCCCACCAAGCTGACGCAGAGCAACGCGATCCTGCGCTACATCGCCCGCAAGCACAACATGTGTGAGTGGGGGGCTCGGGGTTGGATTAAACTTGGGGTTGGAGTAGGGTTGGAATTGGATTGGGGTTGGAATTAGATTGGGGTTTGGTTGGGTTGGGGTTGGAGTTGGATGAAAGTTGGGGTTGGAATTAGGTTGGGATTGGARTAGCGTTTGTCTTAGGGTTGGGGATTGGAATTGGAGTAGGGTTAGGGTTGGATTCAGGTTCAGTTGGGGTTGGTTTGGAGTTGGAGTAGGGATGGAGTTGGATTGAGGTTGGAGTTGGAGTAGGGTTGGGGTTGGATTGGGGTTGGAGTAAGGTTGGGGTTGGTTTGGAGTTGGAGTAGGGATGGAGTTGGATTGAGGTTGGAGTTGGAGTAGGGTTGGGGTTGGATTAGGGATGGAGTTGGGTTGGGGTCGGGGTAGGGTTGGGCTTGGCTTGGGGTTCAGGTGGGATTGGTTTGGGGTTGGGGTCGGACTTGGCTTGGGGTTCAGTTGGGGTTGGGTTGGGGTTGGGGTTGGAGTTGGATTGGGGTTGGAGCAGGGTTGAGCGTGGGGTTGGGGCCGAAGTTACACAGAACCACAGCCAGCAGTGGGGCTGGGGTCGGGGCGGGTTTGGGCCCCCACGGCTGCCCCACGTACCCCTCAGGCGGTGAGACGGAGGAGGAGATCYTGCGCGTGGACATGCTGGAGAACCAGGTCATGGACTTCCGCATGAGCCTCGTCATGGTCTGCTACAACCCCGACTTCGTGAGTGTCCTGCGGGCTGGAGGACCCCGCATGTGGGCAAGGGGCTCCCCGGAGCGGGGGGCCGGGRGTGCCCCTCCTCACCCCCACCTTCCTCCCGCAGGAGAAGCTCAAGCCGGGCTACCTGGAGCAGCTCCCGGGGAAGCTGAAGCTCTTCTCCAACTTCCTGGGGGACAGGAAGTGGTTTGCGGGGGAGAAGGTACCGCTGGGACCCCCCAGGGGGGCGAGGGGGCTGGGGAGGGGCTGTGTCCTCACCGTGTCCCCCGCTGTCCCCAGCTGACCTTCGTGGACTTCCTCATGTTCGACGTGCTGGACCAGAACCGCATCTTTGAGCCCAAGTGCCTGGAGCCCTTCAAGAACCTCAAGGACTTCATGGACCGCTTTGGGGTGAGCGAGGGCACCCCGGGGTCACCCCTGGGTGGAGGCTGCCGCGGGGGGGCTGTCCCTGACGCTCCCTGTGTCCCCCCAGGCTCTGGAGAAGGTGGCTGCCTACATGAAGTCCAGCCGCTTCCAGAAGATGCCCATCAACAACAAGATGGCCAAGTGGGGCAACAAGAAGGTGTAGGAGCTCAGCATGGGGCGAGGAGAGTCTCCCGGTCCTGACCTGGCCCCCCCAGCACCCTCCCTCCTTGTGGGGGTCGGCACCCCTGGCACRAAGCCCCCAAGATAATAAAGGGCTTTAGATTTGGCACCCTGAGCCCCCCACGAGCTCTGCGGTGTTGGGGGGCACTGGGGTGGGCCCCGCCCGTGGTTGGGGCTTGGTGGGTGTGGGGTGAGGGGGGGGTCCCTGCCCCAAAGGGCATCACCGCAGCCCCCCCCGTGGCTGGTCTGGGGGGCACGAGCTCAGCCCTGTGCTGTGCCCAGGGCCCCCCCTCGTTGCCCTGGGCGAGGAGCCCTGCGCCTCCCCCCCCCTCATTAACACATTCCTAATGAGCGTTAATGAGGCAGCGCTGACAAAGGYTGGGGGGAGGGAGGGTTGGTGCCCTGCCACCCACCCAGGGCGCTGAGCGGGGTGGACTGGGGACAGCCCTGTCCCCTGGGGCCCCTCGCTGCCACCACCCCCTCAAGGAGGGGGACCAGGAATGTCCCTCGGGTGCTGCTGGGGGGGTGTGAAATGCCGTGTCCCCCTCCCTGCCCTGTCCCTATCCCCCTGCCGTCCCCCTCCCTGCCCCCCGGGGTACCCCCGGACTCTGCACGCCTCACTGCTCTCACTCTTTTATTTTCCACATCAGTCGCTGTTCATTTTGGGGGTGCACACTCATTTCACAGCACCTGACTCCGCCGGGGGGTGCCTGCCCCCCCACTTCCTTTGGGCGGGGGTCCCCACGAGCCCCCCCCCAGTGCGTCGGGGGAGGTCCCAGCAGCCCTGTGCCACTGGGGGCTTTGGGGGGCTTTTTGTCCTCTGATTTCAGGGGGTGGTTCTCTGTCTCGGGGCGGCCAGGCGGGATGCGGGGGGTGGGTTCCCCCCCAGGTCCCGCCGTTCCCAGGGTKCTCCGTCCTGGGAGGCGCGTGGCCGGGACAGGCTGGGGACATCAGCGGGGGCGCGGGGGCTCAGTCCCTGGGACCGATCTGCAGGGAAGGGGATGGGAGAAGTGTGTGKGGGGGGGAGCTCCGGGCTGGGGAGGGGGCGTGGGGATGGGGGTCCTTCACCCCCAGGGACAGCCCCGGGGCGGGGCCGGGGATCGGAGAGCCCCGAGATGGGGAGGGGCTCCGGGGGTAGGGGTCCCTCACCCACAGGATCAGTCCGGGAGTGAGGAGGGGGTGCGGGCGTGGGGGCCCCTCACTCCCAGGGACATCCCGGGGATGGGGAGAAGGCGCGGGGCCGGGGGTCGGAAAGTCCCGAGATGGAGGGGGGGCGCGGGGGTGGGAGTCCCTCACCCCCAGGGACCGCCAGGGAGTCGGGAGGGGGCGAAGGGGTGGGGGTCTCTCACCCCCAGGGACGTCCTGATGGGGGACAGCTTGAAGAGGACCCTCTGCCACTCCTCGGGACAGACCCCGCGCAGGTCGGCCGGGCTCATCTGCAGCAGCTCGTGCCCCCGCAGCACCCCCAGAGTCCGCACCGTGCTGCGGGTGGGCGCACAGGGGTGAGCCGGGCTCGCCCCCGCCCCCAACACGGACCCACGCGGGTTTTGGGGGGGGCTCAAGGGACCACCTACATCCGCGAGAAGCCCTTGTCCGTCAGCCAGGCTGTCACCTCCGCCGGCGAGGAGTTGGGGTGCAGGGTGGGCGGACTGTCCTGGAGCGGAGGACAAAGGGAGGGGACATCGGGGTAGCCCCCGGCCACCCCCTCCTGGTGGGGGGGGCGCGGGGAAGGGAGGGGAGAGGGAACACCCACCTGGCCCSCCTTGTCTCCCGGCTCCGGGAGGGGCTCCAGGATGTTGCCGGGGACGTGCCCCCTGTCCCCACGCTCGTCCTGCACCAGCCACCACTTCCTCTGCTGGTCCAGCACCTAAGGGGGAGGACAAGCGGGGCAGGGTGGGGAGCCAGGACCCCGGGGTCCCCACTTCGTCCTCCCCACGAGCMCCCATAGAGGGGACCCGTCCTTGCTACCTGCAGCGTGTCCCCCTTCCTGACGCTCAGCTCCCGCGAATTCCTCGCCTGGAAGTCGTACAGGGCTCGGACCAGCCCCTGGGCAGAGAGCGGGGGTCTGGAAGTGGGGAGAGGGTGGATCAGCACCCAGACGGGGGCCAAATCCTGCCCCAACCCTTCGCATTCGTAGGGAAAGGGAGACACCTACTCTTGGCTGGGATCGTCCCTCCGGCTGGAGCCCGGGGACGGCGCGGGGGGCTGGGACAGGGAAGGGTGTCGCCAGTTACTCAGGGAAACTGAGGCAGGCGGTGGGGTGTCCTGGAGTCCCCCGTGGCGTTCCTGCTCCACCACGGGAGGCGACCACCCGTCCGAGAAAACTGGGATGTACTCGGGCACCAGGGCGCCGTTGGGRTACTCGGCCCTACAACCATCGGAGGAGACACCGGGGTGGGTGTTGTGACCCCTCCCTCAAAGCCAGACCCCCCTTCCCCAGCTGGACCCTACTTGGACTTGTTCCAGGCCATGCCGAGGCCCTTCCAGGTGCCGTAGTCGTCATCGCTCAGGGTCTCCTCCAGGAATTCCAGCGCCTCTGGCAGCAGCAGCGGAGCCTCCACGGCCGGGGCCAGGCCGGGGCTGGGGCAGTGCTCCAGGGCCTGGGGGGGACGGGGTTGGAGCGGCACCCCCAAACCCAGCATGGGGGGAATGAGGGGTGGTCCCCACCCRTCTGAGGCGCTTTGCGGGGTGGGAGCCGCTTTCGGGGGCACTCACGAAGGAGAGGGCTGAGAAGATGAGGCGCAGCAGCTCGCGGGGGTCGGGGTCCCGCACTTGGCGATGGGTCTGTCCCTGTGCGAGGGGGGAAGGGTTTCCYTACGGAGCCCCCTCCCCCTTTCCTCACGCAGCCCCCTCCATCCCCACGGAACACCCTCAGCCCCACACAGCCCCCCTGTCTGCACCCACGCAGCCCCCCCATCACCACAGAGCCCCCCAGTCCACCCACAGCCCCCATCCCTACACAGCCCCTTGTCCCCATGTGGCCCCTTGAACCCCACACGGTTTCTCCATCCCCACAGAGCCCCTCAGTTCACCCACAGCTCCCTCATCCCATGCAGCCCCTCCACCCCCACGCAGCCCCCCRTCCCCACACAGCTTCCCCATCCCCATAGCCCCCCCCATTCCCACACGGCCCCCCACCCACACACCGCCCACCATCCCCACAGAGCCCCCCTCCCCGCATTCTCATGCAATCCCCCATCCCCACGCAGCCCCCTATTTCCACACAGCTCCCCATCCCCATAGCTCCCCATCCCTATAGCCCCCCCATCCCCATAGCCCCTCCATCCCCGCACTGCCACGCGTCCCCCCACCCCCACATCTCCCCCATTCCCCCATATCTCCCCCATTCCCCCACAGTCCCCCATCCCCACACATCCCGCCATCCCATCTCCCCCATCCCCACAGAGCCCCCCCCATCCCCCCAGAGCACCCTTTCCCCACGCAGTTCCCACATTATCCACAGTCCCTATCCCCACGTCGCCTCCCCTCCCCACACAGCCCCCCATTCCCATTTACCCCATTTCCCCACAGCCCCCCCACCCCCACAGCCCCCCCCATCCAGCCCAACGGCACCTACCAGGAGGTTGAGGGCATATTTCACCTTCTGGAAGAAATCCACGTACTCCTCCTTTGAGGGCAGTGCTGGAGGGGCAGAGCGGGGGGCTGGCACCTCGATGGCCCCCCCCCGAACCCCCAGCAGCCCCCCTCAAGGGCACTCCCCTCCCTCCCTACCTGCGTTCTTCTTCTTTTTCTTCTTCTTCTTGCTGACCGAGCCCAGGGCCATCTTCAGCTGGGCCATGAAGAGCTCCAGCTCCCCCAGGATGTGGTTGAGAACCTCCTGTGGGTGCAGGGGGGGCCCCGGTGGGTGCTTGGAGGGGTTGGGGTGTCCCCATCCCTGGGGGTGGGGGTGGGGGTGGGATGGGACTTACAGCATCTCGGTCCACCTCGGACATGACCTGGGTGGGGGGTTCGGTCTGTGGCATCCGCGGGCTGTCCGGCACATCTGGAGACACCGCAGGGTCCCCAGCGTCACCCCCCGCTCCCGGGAAAACCGAGGCGCGATGCGGCCCCTCCCTCCCACCCCCCCGAGACTCACGGTGGTCCGAGGAGGGCAGCCCACGCGGGGGGGGCCCGTGGTGGTCGGGCTCGGGRGGCTCTGCCCAGCGCTGCGGGGCCGGGTACGCGGGGGGCGGGATCGGTGCCGTGTCCGGGCTGCTCCTGGGCGAGAGGGATGGGGAGGGGGGACATGAGGGGGATCCGAGCCTGGGGAGGGGGTGCGGGGTGGGGAGAGGGGTCTGTGGGTGTGGGTATGGGGTGGGAGTGGGGCTGAGTCCAAGGATGGGGTGTGGGGGCCTGTGCGTGTGGGCTAGGGGGGAGGAGGTTGAAGGGGGGTAGGAGAGGGGGTCTAAGCTCAGTGATGGGAAATAGGGTGGGGAACACACTGTGCCCGTGGGGATGAGGGGAGACCGAGCCCACGGATGGGGGTGTGGGGGGTCTGTGCCCATGGGGATGGGGGGGGGGGGCAGGGGGGGCGGGGGAACTGAGCCTGGGGGTGGGGGGGGGTCTGGGCCCATGGGGATGGAGTGAGTAAGGGGGGTAGGATGGAGGCTGAGCCCGTGGATGGGGGGAGGGGACTGTAGCCGTGGGCATGGTGTAGGAATGGGGCTCAGCCCATGGTAGGGGGTACAATGGGGGGCTGAGCCAGGGGCTGGGGTCCGGGGGCGAAAGAGGGGGGCCCCCCTCAGGAGGGAGTCTGCACCCAGAGGCAGGGACCATTTGGGGGACATTGGGGCAGTGCGGGAYCACAGGGACACCCCACTGCCAGACCCACCGCAACTTTGGGGGGCCGAACTTGGGGGCCCAGTCTGGCTGTCCCCAGGGAAGGGTCGCAGAGCCGCGTCCCCCCCGTACCTGTGCCCGTAGTGATTCCTCTGCTCCTCCTTCCGCTGCTGCAGCACCTTCTCCAGGCTGCTCCTCAGCGTCTCTGCCTGGCACAGACCCCCCCCACTGCCATCAGCGCCCCATTCCGGGGGGCTGCCCCCCAACCCGGCCGCGCTCAGGGCTCACCCCCAGCCGCTCGCACTGGAAGAGCAGGACGCTGGTCCCCGGCGGGTTCCACTCCTGGACGCTGACGGCCAGCACCGTGTTGTCCAGCCCGGTCGAGCATCCCTGCACACTTCCCAGCGGRAAAGCCTCCAGCTCCTCCTGGAGCGGGGAAAACGGGTTGCTCAGCCCCGCCCGGAATGGCCGGGGAAGCAAGTGGGATTGTGGGGATTGGGCTTGCGGGGTGTGGGGTGTGAGGTTTAATGGGGGTGGGGGTGGCATAGGAGKGGGATAGCAGACTTTGGGAGGACTGAGTCTCGGGGTGAGGCAGGGTTGTGGGTGCCAGATTGGGAGGTGCCCGAATTGGGGGGTGCCAGGGCTATAGGAATTGCCAGGGTCGGGGGGCAATGGGGTTATGGGAAATGCCCTGGCCGGGGGGTATCGGGGTTTGGGRATACCCGGGTCAGGGGGCACCGGGATTTGGGGGCTGCCATAGGCGGGGGGTCGCAGGACTCAGAGGATACCCTGGCCAGGGGTACCGGGGTTTGGTGGGGTCCCTGGTCGGGGGAGCACCAGGCTTTGGGGATGCCCTGGCCGAGGAGTGCTGGGCTTTGGGGGTGCCTTGGTCGGGGGATGCCAGGATTCGGGAGGTGCCCTGGCCGCGGGGGTCCCATAACCTCGGGGGTCCCATAGGCAGAGGGTACCAGGCTTTGGGGATGCCCTGGCCGTGGGGGGTACCTTGCTCTCCACATCTCTCAGCACCAGCTCCTGGTCCTTGACTTCCAGGACGACATCCTGAGCCCAGATCCGCCCCTGCTCCTCYAGCCCCTTCAGGCGCCCCAGGCAGTCCTCGGTGCTGCGCAGGTCCCGCTCCAGGCGCATCGTGAGCAGGTGCTGGGGGTGGGGACACGGCACCCGGAGTCACAGGGGCGCTCTGGCAAGGCTGGGGGGCTCGGGGCAGTCTGGAGGGGCTTCTACCTCAACGTGGTGCTGGAAATCGTTCTGGGGCTTGAGCAGGGTCTGCCCGTAGTCCTTGCGCTGGTCTGAGGGGACACGCAGGGTCAGGTGACAGGGACAGGCCGGGGGCGGGAGCGGGGGGCTBGGRGGGGGTTTTGGGGTGCAGCCCTCACTCACTGTAGATGCTTTTCCCGGTGGGGCGGGCGAAGCTGTTGGAACGTTGGAGCGAGGACCTGTCGTCATATTCACCCCTGGAGGGACAGAGGGACATTTATACCCCCGGCACCCCCTCCCACCCAGCCCTCGGGGGTCCCCAAGGTGGGGAACCCCACCCTGCCGGCCACTCACCGTGACGGGGCTTGGCTCCAACGGCCGAAGGGGTCTCCCATCTTGCCGGGGAGCAGCGAGGGCGTCCCAATCCTGCTGTGGGATCCTGGGGTGGGCACGGCCCCTGTGTCACCCCCAATGTGTCCCCAACCACCTGAGGGACAAGCCGCCCCTCCGCCCCCCCACCCCGGGAGGGTGCTATCGCCCTGGTGGCCACCAGGACCCCCCTGGCCCCCCACCCCAAATCACCTCCCTCCATCCCAGSCCCGCGAGGGTCATCCAGCGGCCGGAGCCGAGCCCCCCTGTCCCTCGATGGGGTCCCTGCCCCGGGGCGTCCCCCTCACCCCGATCGCTGGCTCCGTCGCTCGAGCTGTGCCTACGGAGGGTGACACGGGCAGGGGACAGAGCTCGTCATCCGCACCGCACCCTCCTGCCCTTTGCCCTCTCGTCAGGGCGGGGCAGGGACAGGAGGAGACACAGCACCTGGCACAGGCACCACGTCTCCGGTCACCCCGGGCCCCCCACCCCGCGGCAGGGCGTGCTGGCCCCGGGGCACCCATGCTGGGGCTGGGAGACTGCCCCCACCCCGAGGTCCCCCACCCCGAGGTCCCCCACCCTGGGGCTGGGTGTCGGTGACGCCGGGCAGGGCCCAGCCCTGGCACCCGCAGGACTCTGCGCCTTGCCCGCGGCTCACCCCAAAGCTGTCACCGCCAGGGCGGTTCCTGCCGGGGAAGGGGCCCGATCCGGGGGGAGGGTCCAGGATTTGGGTGAAGGATGGTGGCAGGGAGTCACTGTCCCCAGAGCCGTGGGGTCGCCTTGGCTGGGGGACACTGGGCGGCCGGGGGCCGTGTCTGTGGGGTCAGTGACCCGCTGACTCCCCTCTCCCAGCACAGGGATGTGAGGTTTGGGTTCGTTTTAAGCCTTTTGGCTTCTCCGGTGCAGCTTGGGGGGGTGATGGGTCGTGGTGGCTGGGCCATGTCCCCTGTGTCCCCGAGGGTCCTATCTGTGCCCCCCAGCCCCTACATCCCGGCTGACCTTCTCTCCCCTTGTTTTTYGCCAGGTTTTTGAACGAAACTGACCCCAGCACGGAGGGACCCCRGCATCTGCAACCCGCAAGCGTCACACGAAGCAGGTGACCCCCTCTGGGAGCGTTCGGGACCTTCGGCTGACACGCGCGAGCAGAACCGGGGGGACCAGGTTTTGGGGGGCTGCGAATTCCCCCCAAAGGGAGGGGGGAGGGGGTGCTGGCGTTGGGGTCGTGCCTCAGTTTCCCTCGTCGGGGAGGGGCAGGGTGCAGTCCCCACCTGCGGCCACGAGGGGGAAGCACGTCCCCGTGTCGCCCCCGTCCCCCCCGTGTGACCCCCCCAGATGCGCGACCCCTCCCAGACGTGTGACCGCCCCAGATGTGCGACAGCCCCAGATGCGGAGCCCCAGATGTGCAGGGTCCAGGTCCCGCTTAGCGCCTCTGACACCACTGGGGTCGCCGGAGCTGGGGACATTTGGGTGACGCTTCTTGGGGCAGGCTGACACCGGGGGCCGCCTGTGGTCCCCGTGGGAGATTTCGGGTTACAGCCCCCCAAAAGCCTAGACCCTCCCCCCCAGATCTACTGCTGTGGGAGGAAATTGGGGAGGGGGACCCTATCAGGCTCTCCCCTCCTCCCTCCTCCTTAGACCCCTGGCCTGGTGGGTGGTGGGGCTGGGGGATGGATCTGGGGGCCAAAGGRGGTTCTCTTGGGATATGGGTGATTTTTCCCCCCAAGCCCACCCCCCTCCCCGAGGGCCCTGTCCTGCCCTAAAGGGGCTTTAAAGRGCAGTTGGTTTCCATATGGGATGGTGGGTGATGGCCGGATGGAGGGTGCTCGCCCCTGTGCTGCGCCCCAGTTCACCCACTGTCACCCACTGGGTCACACTGGGGTGCAGAGCCAGCACAGCCCCCCAGGGGACACCAGTCCGCCCAGTGCCACGTACTGGGAGCCACTGGGACAGGGAACCGGGGTGCCACGGCATTCCCAGCTCTGCTGGCTCCCAGATAACTGCGTCCCTCTCGATGAGGGGTGGGTGGGCTGGATCCCCGCCTCGGCAGCACCCACGGCACGGGGGGACCGCGGCCCATCCATTCCCTCTCCYGGCAGGAGCAGAGCTCGCCCCGCCCCGTCCCAGCTCCTCCCAGTCACCCCACTGGGTAAGSTGGGAATGGCACCGGCTGCAGATCCAACATAAACCCCCTTTTTTATTGTTTTCYCCCTCAATTCCCAGCCGGAGGTGCCACCTCCCTGCACACCCCCAACCGGGCTGTGCCCCTCTCGCCCGTCTCCAGGCTCGGGAATTCCCCAGGGGACAGCAACCCCCTAGGGAAGAGCCGGGAAGCGGCTCGGAGGCTTCTGGAGAGACGGAAATCTTTTCCCATTTCAGGTTTTGAAACCTCCGGCATCAAAATGTGCAAAATCTGTGAAYTGACCGCAAAGCGCAGCTGCTTTGGGGAGGGAAACAACCTCATCTCGCACCCCCTGTTCTGCTCCTGGAGAGGGGACCCCACACCCACCAGGGGGACAGTTCTGGGGGCATCACCCTGTCCCCCCTGGGGTCACCGGATCGGGCCCTTCCCCAGAGACAACACAGGGTTGGGGCATTTTTGGGGGTCGGCGGGCGGARGGGCACCGCAGAGCCAGCAGCGCCTGGAATTCCCGGTGACACATCGCTCCCGGCCAGGTGCCACGGGGCCGCGGGGAAGCGGCTGTGGCTCCGGGGCTGGGTGCCAGCCAGGGACAAACCGCCCGCCAGCCGGGGTCTGTCCCCACGTCACCGGCCGGGCTGCGGTGTACCCGRACCTGCCGCCAGATTGCTGGGGACCGGCGGCTCCTCGTCATCCTGGGGACGTTTAACCCCTCGGGGGCCGGGSAACTGCGGGGATCCGCTCCCCTGGGTCGGAGCGGCAGCACGGCGGGACGTGGATGGCGCGACACGGCACGACCCGAGGCACAGCCCCGGGGGTGGCACGTCCCYCTCGGCCACGCCCAAATCCACGGGCACGACGTGGGGTGGCACCGGTGGTGAAAGGGACAAGATGATGTCCCCAACGGTCACAGCTGCAGGGCTCGGACGCTGTTTTGGGGTGACAGAGGAAAAGACAGAGGGATGCTCGGTGACACCTCCCTGTCACCCTGCTGCCACATCCTGCTGGGTCTGTCCCTGGTCACCTGCTGGTCACCACGTCCCTGGTCACCTGCTGGTCACCACATCCCTGCTTGGTCACCCTGGCACGGTCACCCTGGCACAATCCCCTGCTGGCTCCTGTCACCCTGCTGGTCCCGTGTCACTCTACTGGTCCCCATCACCCTGCCAGCCTCCATCATCCTGCTGGTCCCTGTCACCTTGCTGGGTCCCCGACACTCTCCTCATCCCTGTCACCCTGTTGGTCCCCATTACTACAGCCAGTCCCCATCRCACTTTTGTGTCCTCATCACCCTACTGGTCCCTGTCACACTGCTGGTCCCTGTCATGCTGTTGGGTCCCTGTCACCCTGCTGGGTCCCCAACACTCTGCTGGTCCCCATCATCCTTTTGGGTCCTCAACACCCTCCTGGTCCCCATCACCCTACGGGTCCCTGTCACTCTGCTGGGTCCCTGTAACCCTGCTGGTYCCTGTCACCTGTTAGCCCCTTGTCACCTGTTAGTCCCTGTCACCTTGTTGGGTCCTTTTCACCCTGCTGGGTCCTGTCACCCTGCTGGTCCCTTTGTGGTGGGTGGCACTGGGTGTTGCATCTCCTCTTCCRTTCCTGAAGGTCTCGTTTCAGTGCTGCCACCAAACCCTTTGCTGAGGGAAAACGCTCACTTCCCTGGGAATATCCTKGGAGTCACCTCAAGAGAATCCCTTGAAGTGCCAGCCCCTTTTCCTATTTCATCTTCCCCAATATCCCCTGGTGCCACGGGCTCTGTGGCCTTGGGGCGTCCTGGCCCACACTGCTCTGGCTAATCCTGGTTTTCCCAGCGTGCTGCTGATCCCATCTCTTCCGAGGAACAAGACAAAACCCGTGGGGCTCTTTGAGCCCCTTGGCTTCCCAAAACCCCCTGGTGACACCCTCGGAGGCTGCATGTGCTGCAGAGCATCGGGGACCCATCCCTGGGGTGATCCCGAGCTGTTATCCCAGTCCAGGGACAGGCCAGGAGCTGTATGGCCACAAAAGGAACTGGTTTTCCTCCCCAGCCCCATGGCTTTGGCCACAAACCCGCAACAACCATCTTATTTTTAGGGTGAAGAGGGGAAAACCAACATCCCCACGGCCACCCCTGCGTGTGGGACCCAGCCTGTTTTCTTCCCACCATCCGTCATCCCGGCAGCACAGCCCGGGGATTTCCAGGGATAGTGYGGGCTGAAAGGACACTGTCACCACAGGGCTTTAATTAGAAGTGATGAGGGCACGCAAATGGGCAAGTTACAGCCTGCTTGGGGGTGGCCRAGCTCCTGAAAATCCCCAGAGGATTTGGAGGTGTTTCCCACGCTCCAGGTGCTGGGGAAGGCTGGATTTTGGGTAAGCACTGTCTGGGAGTCAGGGCTGGTTGGGAGAGGGCAGGGAGCAGGGTCAGGGAGGTCATACCTCCACAGCTATCCCGTGTTCCTCTCCAGGATGGGAATGGGTCCCTGATGTGCTGGGAAGCCTGACCCCCTCAGGGATCCAAGTGAGCCCAAGAAAAGCCGGAAATAGGCTTATTCTCCTCCAATTTTGGCATTTGGGATGGATTCCCCCATGGAAGAGTTGGTGTCTTCTTTACCCCTCCATCCTGCTTCCCACCCCTTCCCTCCTTCTCGTCTCTTCCACAACTAGGGGTGATCCTAATCCCAAAGATTCCTGACATGCTGTGCCAGAGCAGCACCTCTCTAGTAGGAGGATCTGGCCGGTGGAATGTTCCTCCACCCCTAAATCCCGACAAATTTAGGGATGAGCAGAGCTCAGCCACCAAACCACCCATCCTGGGATCAGCGTGTTGGAATGGCAGCAAAAGGTGCTCAACCAAGCTCAGAAATCCCAACTCTTCCCCRGAAGGAAATGAGGCTGAGTTTCTTGGCCGGGTGGAGCATCTGGAGCTGGTCAGAGACCCAAACCCATCCCGACCCATGGATGCACCCTGGAACATCGAGCCTGTGGTCATGGTGGGGGCGGAGAACGGGATCAAGGGTGCAACTGGTGGTTTTTCCAGGGAAAACACATTTCCACGGCACCTTTCCTGGAAGGATGACGAAGGCAGTGGCTGAGCCGCGTGGCCCTGAGCTGCTCRGGGTGCAGCCAGGAGGGCGATGCCGTGGTGGGGTGGGATGAGCGGGCTCCCTTCCCATGGGAATGTGCTGCTGAGTCAACGTTCCCGGAGACCCCGTGGGCGATGGGATTGGGCCGGGAGCCCCCGCGAGGTGCCCGGGGAGGGGGATGGGCACGGAACGTGRCACCCGGCACGGGTTTGGGGCGTTGCGCTCGATGGAGAAGCTCCGGAGGAAGTTGTGAAAGGAGGAGCAGACGCCGTCGGTGGGGTGCGGGGTGCGGGGCGTGGGATGTGGGGTGTGAGGTGTGGGGTGTGGGCTGTGAAGACCCCACGGGTGGCAGGAGCTTCCCCCGAAACCGGGGGGAGGTTCCTCCTCCCACATCATCGGAGTCGTCTGCGGGTCCTTCCTCCCTCGGGGCGGCAGGAAGGGCACGGAAGGGCACGGAGCTCCCCAGAAGGGGGTTGGGAGCCGTTTGGAGCAGGACTGGGGGCACTGGRGGGTGTTTGGAGCAAAGTCCCAACTGCTGCTCCTGCCCACAGGTGGCATCTCCTACACTGGCCCACGGACACCCCATGGAAGTCACAGGTCAGGAGTGTCCGGGTGCCCCAGGCCCCCCAGCGCTCCTTCCAACACAGTCCAGGCTCACTGGGACACAAACAGCTGGTTTTTCCCCCTAAAAGCAACAAATTCCTGCCAGAAAACCTCATTCCATCGATAAATATTCCGAATGGAAAACGTTTGACCTTCCGTATTGTTTGCCTCCTGTGGGAAGCTGAGCAGGAGGAGGAGCTCATCCTATTCCAGTGCAGCTTCTGCCGGACACCAGGAGGGATGTGCCCTTGGATGATAGGAATATCCAGGACCATCTTCTGTCYGGCAAGGGGCTGATCAGTTACCAAAATCGCTCTGTGTGAACTTTTGAGGAGGAGTATCCAACCCTCTGGAGCCACAGACACTCGCTCTGGCTTGGTCTGTGGTTTGCCAGCCCCAGGCAGCACCTCCAGCCGGAATCCTGGAGAGACCCCAGCCCTGAAAAAGGGAATTTCTGGATCTAGACGCTGAAATCGAGGGATTGCTGCCGTTTAAATAAAGTAAAATAGGAGAAAATAAAAGAAATCAAATGAAAAAGGATAAAATGAAATACATGAAACGAAAAAAAATAAGATAAAATTAAACGAAACAAAATAAAATAAATAAACAGAATGAAAGKAAATTTAATAAATAAAATAAAATAGAGGAAATAAAACTAAATGAAATAAAATTTAAAAAAATAAAGGGAAATGAAGGGAAAAAACTTAGAGTGAAATAGAATAGAATAGAATAGAATAGAATAGAATAGAATAGAATGAAATAAAATAAAATAAAATAAAATAAAATAAAATAAAATAAAATAAAATAAAATAAAATAAACCTGTTTCTAGCCTCCAGGGTGGTGGAATACAAGGACCCAGGTCCATGGGGCAGGAGGAAAGGTGACCCCTGCTCCACGGCATCCCAGACGCCATCCTGTAGGGATGCTCCATACGGCACCGTCCTTGCTGTCACCCTTGGAGCTGTTCTGTTTTGTTTTGCTATCTTGCTGATTTTTTTTTCCTCTTTAATTTTTAATTCTCAAGCAGCATCCCATTGCTCCAGGGAGGACCGGGATGCACCCGGCTCCGGCATTGGAAACGGGAGTGCCCAGGACCCACCAGCGCCCGGCGGGACCCCGCGCCGAGGGAAAACGCTCCGGGAAGAAGGATTTGAGCCGCAGCCGGAGGGGTGAAGGCTCTGCCCCGGGAAGAGCCGGCTCAATTCCAGCCTTGGGAAGACGCTGCTCCTGCCAAAATCCAGCGCCGACGGCCGCGGTGGGAATTTTGGGGCTGCGAAGGGCGTCACTGGAGGTGCCGCACGGGCCGTTCCTCCCCCCGGAGAGCGGGAGGTGTTTTAATGAATTCCTTAATTAGGGAGCCGGGAGAGGCTGCCCAGATGCTGGCTCGGGATGCAGCGGTCACTCGGCAGAGCCCCTCCGGGCGCGGGGGATTTGCGGTCGCGGTGAGGGTGAGGAGCAGCGCCGGGCAGTGTGTCTGGCCAAGCCGTGCTGGCTGTTCCCAAATCCCTGCCGGGACCACCCGCCCGGGGCATTTTTGGGGCATGGAAGTGTCCGGTTGCGTCGTACCCAGCGGGAACGCTGGCGGCACCCCGGGATGGGGGACACGGAGGGGTTAAATCTCCCCGCTGGATCCCGGGAAGAGCCGGCTCCTTTCCAGCTTGAGTAAACCCAGCACCCTGCCAAAATCCTGCTCCGGGATCCAAACTCCTGCTCCGGGATCCAAACTCCTGGGTGATTAACCATAATCCAGGCAGGGTTATTCTGCTGGAGGAGCGATGCTCCGTGCCTGATCCATGGCCTGGAGGGACACGGAGCAGGGAATGCATCCCAGCACGGCCTGGCCTTGAGCCGGCAGTGCCAGCGCCCCCAAATCCCTGCGGAGTGTCCCGGGACACCACCCAGCTCTCGGGGTGCCTGTGCCGGCTCCAGCCTCCGCAGCTCCATCCAGCAGCTCTGGCCCTTGTTTACAGGAGGGGTGGGAGTTTCGCCTTTGCTTCCCCTTATTTTTGAACTTATTTATCTTTATTTTGGATTTCTGACTCATCTCCACCCGTTGCCGGGAGGAAACCGGAATCAGAAGTGCCCCAGATATCGTTTGTATCAGCTGAATAAAATCCTCCCCCAGACATCCAGGGAGGAAAAGTCCAGCAGCGGCTCCAGGACTCAGCGCCACTCCTCCTTCCCCCAGTCTTATTCCTGCAGAGGAGGAAAACTCAATTTTTCCTCTTTTTTTCCAAACCACAGCTGGTTTCCGGCTCTGCAAGGCCAGAGCCAGGCCTGGAGCTCACAGAATGGGGGGGGCAGAGAGGGGATGGGTGCCCCCCACCCCCTGCATGCTCTGCCTGCCTCTGGGGTACGCAGCCCCCATTCCCATGGGATGCTCCGTGGAGAGGCAGCACCCAGGGGGCTGCCAAAACAGGGGGGAATGCCCAGGAAGGGGTGGGTGTCCTGGAAGGTGTCACATAATTGGGGTGCCCGGTTAACAGGGGTGCCCAGAGGTGGGGGTGTCCCCTTAATAAAGGTGTCTGGAGTCAAGGGGGTACCCCAGAAATGAGGGCCCACAATTAACGTTGCTGCCCCATTAATGAGGGCGTCCCAGAAATGCGGGTGCCCTAATAACAGGGGTGCCCCATTTCTATGGGTGGGGATGCCCCAGAGGTCAGGGTGCCCCCGAGAAGAGGGTACCCCATTAATGGGGGTGTCTGGGGAATGAGGCYGTCCCTGAGGTGAGGGGCCTCATTGACAAGGGTGCCCTGGAGATGGGGCTGCCCCCAGACACAATGGGAATGCCTCGAAGATGAAGGCATCCCAAAGATGAGCTGCCTTATTAACGTGGATTCTCCATGAATGGGGATACCCTGAGATTGGGGYGTCCCGTTAATGAGGGTGCCCCACTAACGAAGGTGCCTTGGGATTGGGGTACCCGGTGCTGCTCCTCCCTGGGGTGTTTCCCCCACCTCGTGGTGGGGGGCAGGAGGCCAGAAGGTCCCTTGACCCCYGGCAGGCCCCACATGCCTCCTTCAGCCAAGCATTCCTGGCCGAGATGGAATGTGTGAACGTCGGGAGAAAACAACCCCAAAGCAGCATCCTGGGGCTGTGGGGGTGGGCTGTCACTCTGGCAGGTGAGGCATCCACCTGGACACCCCCAAATCCAGCCCCTTCTGGGGAGGCCAAGTTCATCCCTCTGGATCTGCTTTTCCCTTTCCRAGGGAGAAGGGCTTTGGTGACGCCCGGCCTCATCCTGCCTGGCCACCCTGCCCCTGCTGATCCCCGGAAGCTGAGAGGATCCAGCTTCCAAGTGTTAGTCCTGATACCAGGGAGGACAAAGTTGCCCCCCTGGCTCAGTAGAAAGGTTTTGGAGGCGTGGAGGGAGGCTGTTGGGATTTTATCCCAATCCCAATCCCAATTCCAATCGTAATCCATCTCTCTGTTGCAATGGGCTGAGGTCCTGCTCATTCCCCGCACATGGAGGACCCATTTTYACCCTCCTGAGTATGGATTAAATTTATTCCTTTCTGAATCTGTATCCTGGGGGTGATCCCACTGCCGATGTCTCCTGTTTTCCTGGGATTTGGTTTGTTTTTCCTCACACCAGAGCGAAGATGCTGCTTTGGGGCCAGGTGCCTCCCAGTGACACGGAAAGGCTGCCGGGGAAGGGCTGACATGGAGCTAAACCACCCCAGGACCTCCTGGCTGGGAGACCTGGCACTGGGCAGGAGGAATGAGCAGCTYTGAGARGTTTGGGTTTTTCCCAGGGAGTTGATCCCAGCTCTTGTCCTGCTTTTCTGCAGCATTTCCAGCTGCTCGGTGTAACCAAGGGGTGCCTGCTCCAAATCCCATCCTGGTCTCTGCTGCAGCCAGGTGGAATTTTTGCATCCTGGGGATGGAAGAGGGACACCTGGCCCTGGGGATGGAAGTGGGACCCAGCCCTGAGGATGAAGGTGGGATCCAGCCCTGAGGATGAAGGTGGGATCCAGCCCTGGAGGTGAAGGTGGGATCCAGCCCTAGAGTGGGAGCTGGGCTGCATCCCTGGGGATGGAAGTGGGCTCCATTCCAGCCTTGTGCCCCTCTTAATATTTTCCTTTTTTTTAAATTCACATTTCCCTTCCCGCATCCTGGTGGCTGCAGCCCTGGGGAGGGATGGGGACCCAGCCAGTGGCTCTGCTGCCCCTGAGCCGAGCCCTGGGGACATCACCCAGGGGTGGCAGAGGGAGGACGTGACCCGTGCGGAAACCACAGCCGGTTTCGATGCTTTATGAGTCTGGGCACAACTTCCCCTGCCCCAGTTTCCCAAAAAAGGGCTCAAGTTCTCCACAGGCACCCAGRGCGAGCCATGGGCGGGGGGTGCGGCACCCGTGGGTGACAACCCCAGCCGTGACCAGGGTGGCTGTGCCTCCGGGATGAGGCAGAGGGGATCTGGGGAGGTGGATCGCAGCTCCTCGTGTCCATCCCCGCGCCCCGGGACGCGCGTGGGCCGGGCGGCTSCGCCGTCACCCCCGGGTGATGCTGTCGTGGAAAGGGTGAGTGGTGCTGGCCGTGGGTCACACTCTCTCCCCCAGGAAAAGCCCGGGCAAAGTTTATTCTCAAAAAAGGACGAGTTTCCTCTTTTCCTTCCTCGTCGGAGGCACGTGGTGGTGAGGTCATGGAGCGCTGGGCCGGCCGCAGGACATGCCTCCGGCTCGGCGTAATCCCGTCCCCAGGGCCGCAGCCGGTTCTGGCCGGCGGCGGGGGGAGCTTCCAGGGCCCCGCTGCCCCTCCAGCCCCACTTTCCTCCCGGTCAAGCCACCACATCCTGAGGCAGCCCTCGGGCTGCTGCCCTCGCTCCCGCCGGCTCTCCCGGCGCGGTTTCGGGATCCCGGAGGCCAATGTGGCTTTGCACGGAAAATCAGCCCCAGATGTGGCTGAGCCGCTGCTGCTGCTGCCCCGGGAGCGGGGATGGGGCCGGGGCGGGGCCTGGGGACACGGGGACAGCCTAAGGGACCTGTTGGGTGGCCGGGGCTGAGGGTCATCGGCTGCTGGGGGGTTCATCCCACCTGCCGGGTGACAGTGTCCTCTGCCAAGGAAGGGGTGACAGGGACACCCAGGGGCTCCCCACTCCTTGGGGACAGTCACTGGGCTGCGGAGCGGGGCCATCAGCCTTGGGATTTGGGGCAGCTTCGGAGGACGTGGGGCAATTCTCACTGCTGAGACCCATCCTGGGGCTGTTTTTTGGGAAGCAGGACCCCTTGCTGACAGGAGCCAGGTCCCCGCTGCTGTGCCACCACCCTCTGCCAGGAGCCGAGCTGTCCCCAGGGGGTGGCACAGCCCTGCCAGGAGGACACYGTGAATTTTACCATTGCTTGGGGACTTCTCGGGCCCTCAGGGCCGAGGCGTCTGGCTGAGCGTGGGGCCGCTGGCCCCGCTCGGGGCTCTGGGGCGGGAACCACACRCTAATCAAAAGAGGGTGGAAAACTCTTGTGGTTCCTTGGAAATGCAGCACGGCTACGAGCAGCCCACAGCAGCTTCCAGATGCGACAGCAGCGGCCACGGGATGAAATTCTGATGGATTATCCTTAATTATGAGTGCTGGGGGCGGGGGGGTGACAGCAGCAGATTGACTCTGTGGCACTGCTGGGCAGGGGAGCTGTGTGGAGACCCTTCCCCACGGCTGGAAATGGATTTGAGATGGATTGGCTCTGTCCCACGCTCTCCTTGTTGAGCTGGGACTTGCCTAGCTCATCTCAGGCCCTAAATTTGAACTTTTCCAGGATCCTTGGGGATCCTTGGTTCATCACATTCCTGTAGGTGTGAGGAATTGTGCTGGGAGCTGCTGACTCTCTCTGTGGCTTGGATGCACCCGGCACCCTGGCCCCAATCCTGCATCCCTCCCCCAGTCCTGCATCCTGCCCATGATCCTGCATTCCACCCCCAATCCTGCATCCTGCCCCCGATCCKGCCCCTGGGCCCAATCCTGCATCTCCCTCTCAATCCCACATCCTCGCCCCAATCCCCCATCCCGCGCCCAATCCTGCATCCTCCCCCTGCAAGCACACGGAAGATGACCCAAACTGGGGCTCCAGGCGAGGGGTCCCCTGAGCATCCCCCACTCTCAGGGGCCACAAGAGCCCGGGCAGGTTTTTTATCCTGCTTTCCTGCTCCCCAGCCCCTCCAGGTGCTGTTTCCGCCCTCCCCGCCGCGCCTTGCTCCGAGGATTCTGCGGGGCCTGAGGAGCCGTTTTCCCTGGATCCCGGGGGCCGGGGCTGCCGGGCGGGACGATGGGCGGAGGCGCAGCAGCGCAAGCCAAGATGCATCAGCCTGTGTTGTTGTGCTGGTGGCTGAAGGTTGTTTGTGCTCTGTGGGGATGATCCAATGCTCTTGGCGTAGGTGCACGAGCCGGCGTCCGGGCACACGCAGTGCTATCGGCCGGGAGCAGGGCGATCCCGCTTATCCCAAACCATCTCCCGCCCTAAACATGCCTGCGGCCCCCCCCAGACTGCTGTGGGACCCTATTTCTGACTGGTTTTGCACCAGCAAGACTTCCCACCAATCCTCAAACCGCTCCCTTGCATCCACAGCACTGACGCTGCCCGGAGTGGGATGGGGATTTTGATCCCTGGATGAGCAGGGAAGCAGCTCACCTGCTGGAAGGACCATCGGTTTTCTTGGAAAAAAGCAGCAAACGCATCAAAATTCGAGCCTCCAATCACATGCAAGCAGCTGGAAGCGGTTCCCCCATCCCTGGGAGCTGCTCATCTCCATTCCGRGATGGGATGGAATTGTGATGGGTGGGGGGAAGAGGATGGGGAATGTCCCCTGGGAGCGAAGATGAGGCCACCGAGATGGAGGCAAGAGCTCCTCGTCCAGCTGTGAGGGAGATGGGAAAGGCCGGATTTAGCATCGGCGCTGGCTGGGAGCGTGGGAGCGACGGGAGCGGGATGGGGCTGGTGGATTTTCACCAGGAGATGCCGGCACGGTCGTGTCCATGCTCCATCCTGATGTGTCCCTTCCCATGATGCCAGAGCTGGGCTGCCTGGAAGCAGGGGGTTGGACTCGGTGTTTGCATCATGTTTATTTGGCTTTCCAGAGCCCCAAAGATGCTTTTAATAAACCTTAGTGGATTCCAGACCCTTCCCAAGAACAGCACTTGGCTGGAGAAGCGCGAGGCTGGAGAGCGCTTTGTGAGCCCCACCAAACTCCTCTTCACCCCCTTATTGCCACCCTCCCCCCACCAGTCTTTGCAACATTCCAAATCTCCTGTTTTCAGCCCAAAATGAACCACTTGGCCCCAGCCAGGGCTGGCAGTATAGCTGGGGGGGGCAGCTCGTGTGTCCTGGGGCACTGGCAGCTCCCCCAGGAGCGCCATCCTTTCGGAAACCAGCCTGAACTTCATCCCTGTGTTGGGAAAGGGATGGATCCACGTGTGGAACTACCAGCAGCTCCCCCAGGAGCTCCGTCCTTTCAGAAACCAGCCTGAACTTCATCCCTGTGTCGGGAAAGGGATGGWTCCACGTGTGGAACTACCAGCAACTCCCCCAGGAGCTCCATCTCTCCAAAAACCAACCTGAACTTCATCCCTCCCACGGGAAAGGGATGAATCCAGGTGTGGAGCCACAATCAGCTTCCTCAGCACCACCATCCCTCCCAAAAACTGCCTGAACTTCATCCCTGCCATGGAAAAGGGCTGGGTCCAGGTGAGCCACCGACAGCACCAYGGCCAAGGCTCATCGGGGATAAACCACTCCTGGCATTCCTTGACCTGCCAGCACATCCCATCCCCCAGGTGGGGCTCCAGCTCTCCGAGGCCATCCCAGAGCCGTYGGCAGGAGAGAGGAGGCAGCTCTACGGTGCTAAAATCGCTGCTGCTAATGAAAAACAGGCTGGGAGCAGCCAAACAGCTGATCCATGGCCGCCAGCTGAGTAATGCCTCGAATTCCTGGCAGGAGCTGCTTCCTTTTGGGAGGCGAGGGCTCCTTCCCCGGCGAGCRAGGCGCTGCGTGTCCCCCCCCACCCCCCGTTAGCCCCCAGCTGCCCCTCAGGGGTCAGGGGSTGACACGACAGAGGTTACACGCTGCTGGGGGTCTGTCCCACCCTCTGTCCGWGTGTCTGTCCGTCTCAGTCCCCCTCCATCCGCACTGGGGAASACGATGGGCACGAGCCCCACCGTGCCCTGCGAGAGCAGTGCTTGTCCCCCAGGGTGTCCCTTTGGCCGGCAAGGATGTGTCCCTTAGGCCGGGGGGGGTCCTCCCTGCTTTCGAGGACGGGTGSAAGCAGGGAAAGGCGCTCAGCAGCTCCCGGGGCCGGGTGCTGCTGCCGGGTGTGGAGCAGGACGAGGCCGTGACTCAGCCCCAGCCCTCAGCCCCGCTCCCCCCCTTTCCAGCAAAGCCCCGCCGGCACCCGGGGACCGGGGGGTGCAGCCGGGGCTGGGGCCCTCGTCTGGGTGTCCGTGGCCGAGATCGGGGCCAGTGGCTGATGTCAACAGCTCCGGCTGCCGATAAACAACCGGCCCCGGCGGGAGCACAAACGGCTCCTCTGTTCCGGCCCCGGCCCCTGCCCGTGACGCCCTGGCAGCCTCGGTGGCTCCAAACACCCTCTCCAGCCCCGCGCTGCTGGGTGGCACGGGGATGTCACCCCCTCAGCCTTCAGCCCGACCCCTGTGGGGGTCATGTTTCCAGTCTGGGGGGTGAAAGTGGGATTTAATGCCCCAGACACGTGCCGAGGTCAGGGATGGTGCTGACTCCATCCCGCACGCGRTCCGAGGGCCTTGGCATCCCAGCAAGGGTTTGGGGCATTTGGATGCCAAYGTGTTCCTGCCCTGGCGACAGACGGGGACCCCCCCAGGTGGRTGCCGCCGGTTCCCCCGCCACGGCGCCGAGGCCTGGCTTCCCTGGAGCGTTCCCAAGCGCTTTTCCATTCTGCCCCGGGTCCTGGCGCAGAGCCCTGCTCCTGCTGCTGCTCCCCTACTCTTGCCCAGCTGCTCCCGGCGCAGCCCCCGGGCCCCCCCGTGGGTCAGGACCCTCTTGGCTCCAGCCGGGCTGAGTCGGAGGGTGCCAGGGCTGCGCTCACCCTCCCCTGTGCCGTGAGCTGCGGGYGATGCCGAGCAGGGAACGGGGCACACTGGGCACTGTGACCCTCCCAGCACCCTGGTTTGGGGTGTACTGGGGATGCTGGGAAGCCCCCAGGAGCGTGGGCACATGGCCCTGCCACAGGGTGGGTGTTGTCCTCTTGCCACCCCAAAATTGCTGCTGGTGGCGGCTCCTGCCCTCACCCTGTGTCTCCCCCAGACTTGGTGGGTGCTGGGAAGTCTTTTCCCTCTGGCTCCAGCCGCATTTCTCGGTGGAGGGAGGAGTGGAGCTGGAGCCTGTCGTGACTCAGCCCCGGCCACGAGGGCTGGGGATGCGCTGGTGACCCACGCGGGGCTGTCACCCCTTCTTGTCCCCCCTCACCACCAGGCACCCACCCCTGGCATGGGCGACCCCTCCGCGATCCCAGGGCTGGGATCTGTGCCCAGAGATGTCCCCAGCACGTCCCGGGGGGTGGTGGCAGGTCCCCCAAGAGCCTCTGTGGTTGAGGATGGCCGGACCCCGGGTTAGGACAACTCTAAAAAGGGACTTTCTCCGCAGGCGCCGGACACAGCCTGACCCTGCGGTTCCCTCGCTCCCAGCCTGGCCGAATTCCCTGCGCCTGCATGCAGCCAGTGCTCTGCTCCCGTGGGTGCTGACCCTGTGGGGAGGAGGCTGCTGCCAGGGGAACCCTGTGATCCCCCCGCTGATCGGGGCTGGGGGGGATGTTCCGGAGCGTCCCAGTGTGGAGCGGGCGGCACGGGAGGGATGGAGAGGCGGGAGCGGGGCATTTGCTGTGGGATGAAGGCTCAGCCTCGTCATGACAACCCCAGTCCCCACCGCTGGCAGCGGGCTRGGGGGAAGTGCCTGCCACCCACATTCCTGCACTCCTGAGGGAACGGGCTCGGGACATTCCCACGGGGATTTCCAGCCTGGGCACACACCGCTCCGGCTCGGATCGTGCTGGGGGCGTCCTGGCTCTGCTGCAGCACCCGGGAGACCGCGGGAGAGCATCCCGCTCCCGCGGTGAATCACCGGGAAGGAACTGATTAAGATCTTGCAACACTTCCCTGCTGGAAGTAACTTTCTCTGGAGAGGCAGCCCAAGGCTGAGGGGATTGGATATGCTGCAGGTTTTATCCCTGCTTTTGGGCTTGCTGGCTGGAAAAAGCCTCCCAAAACGAGACATTGGTTGGGATGTGCTCCTGCTCCCATGGGGGATGGGAAGAGAGGGAATCGCTGAAGTAGGAGAATTGAGGTCCAGGGATGCTCTAACCTCGGACGTGGTGGAGATGTGGCTGCATGGGGATCGTGCTGGTGTCTGGTCCAGGCCTTTTGGAACTGAGAACATCCTGCATCCCCTCGCCTTCATCCCTGCATTCCTCTATGCTGTGGCCGTCAGATGTGGGGACCCCCAGGATGCCTAGGAGCCCCCACGTCTCATCCCACCTTTCCTCCTTGGGTGACAGTGGCTGTGGGGGGAGAGGGGTAGCCCTGCACAGCACCAGCGTGGTGACAGTGCCACTGGTCCCAGCTTGCAACTGGGAGAGGCACAACCACCCTAAATTTCGCCTCCCCCGATTTTTCCAGCTGCAGTGCGGGCGCGGAGCTGCTGCCACCTCTGCCACCCGCTGCCAGCTCCATTCGCGCCCCGTGACTCAGGGATTTCGGCAGGTTTGGGAGGGGAGGAGGGGCGAAAGCCACTTCCCTGCCAAAAAAAAAGAGGCGGCTGCTGCTCTCGCCCTGTGTCACGCATGAGGCAGATTAATGTTAACCCGTGCCTCCATCCCGCCGCCCCGCTGTCCCGCTCCGCTTCGGTCCCTCTGTCCCCCTGCCCCGCCGCTGGTCCCATGACTCAGCACATGACACTTTTCCGGTCCCCTTCAAGCAGAGGGGGGATGAGTGTGCGGGAGATGAGCAGCCCGAGGTCTCAGCCGCTGTGAAAGGGCCTCGCGCGCGGGCACGGGGTCCCCGTGAGTCACCCCGCTGCTGGCGTCACCCGCCGTGTCCCTCGGTGCCCACCCCGGCGTYCCCCGCCGTGGGGGCCGTGGGACTCCCAAAAGAGCTCGCGGTGGAACACGAGGATAATCTCTGAACATTTTGGGGAGAAAAGGGTTATTTTGGGACGATGGCTGGTTTCTAACCCAGCGCCCTCCCTCCCCGGCCCAGCACACTCAGCACCCTCAGATGTTTATCTGCAGCTGTTGCTAAGGGACACTGTAGGTGACAAGACCTGTGGCATCCACGTGCTGCTGCAGATCTGATGCTATCTCGGGGCTGTCACCTCTGTCCCCAACTCCAGCTGGCTCCCAGCTCTTCCCCAACTCCTCTGCGAGGTCCTCAATCCCAGCCCTCCACTATTGGGGTCGGCTCTCAGCTCCAAGAAAACCCCTCAGCAGCTTCTGCAACCCCAGCAGCATTTCCGGCTGCGGGGAGCAGATCCCGCCGGTCCCTCGAAGCTCGGATGTGGTGGCTGTCAGCCACACGTGGCCCTGTTGTCACCGTCCCCTGTGGCAGCCGCATCCCGCTGTGTCTGTGGAGCAGTTTGCTTTCTGTTTCCCGTCGGGAGTGCCGAGCGCTTGGCACGGCCGTGGATCACCTCGTGGCCACTAATCACTTCCAGTCGCCTGAAAAACAGGCAGCAAAGAGGAAAACCCCAAAGCTGGGAATGGGGCTTGTTGCACGGCTCTGCTGGCCCCGGATCCGGCCCCGCACGGTTCTGTGCGTGCACTTCCCTGTGCATGGATCCGTCCGTGCTCTCACAGATCCTTCCTGCACGCCCATGCAAACGGATCTGTGCACACACGGACCTACCCATGCACACATGGATCCATCCCTGCACGCAGATCTGTCCGTGCACATGTGGGTCCATCCGCTCACATGGATTTGTCCATGTCCACTTGGATCTGTTCACACACACGTGTGCAGATATCTGTCCACACACATCCGTGCAAACGCATCTGCATCCATCCATGCACATGGATCTCTCCA